>BQNB010025182.1:33092-59924 GCA_026074375.1 Tanacetum coccineum
GGAATTTGTGTCGTATCATTTGAGTTATAGGGTGGGGTATTTATAACCTCAAAATCCTAGTTAGGATATACTTAGGAAATCTTTACTATCCTAATCACAATTCCTTTTCTAGTTTTCCAATTAGGCAAAAACCCCCCTCCCTTATCCTCATAGGTAACTGGCCACATAAGTGTGCCTTTGGGGTTCGGGTGTTGTCTAATTTAGTCCTTCGGTTTATATAACGTGAAGTATAAACGTATTCTCCGTGTATTAACGTGTGTGCCCCCAATAGGCTCATATATTCGTAACGTATTCGTGCTAGTCCGACTACTATAACCCAACACCTTTTGCCTTTCAACTGCGACCAATTCGCCCCTTTTGTCTATCACTGACGCATCAGCCTAAGCGACCGTCCGACTTGTCGTCCGACCATTACACATTGTCTAACCAAGCACTCAACCAAAGCATTTGATGTAACACACACTACATACAATATGAGTGTAACAAAGTGATGCTTATTTGATACTCGTATTTCACAAGACTGGCACAAAAATTTCTATGTTTTTCATAGAAACCAAAAAGTTTACCCAGCACGCATCACACCACTTTTACCACAAGCGCGTGAGAGCACATACGAATAAAGGACAGAGTGAATGTAAAAGAAGCCTGACACTTTGTAACCACTCCATAAATGACAGCTAGACTGTACTCAATCCAGCTGTAATACGCCACGTGTCACTATATCATTCGTTGATATTTGCAGTCATCTATGCCGACAGTGACTATTCATGCCATCTCCCCATTTTCACCTTCTCATACACACTACTAGTACTACTCAAACGGCTAATTTTTTTATATAAATTTGAAATAGTGGACCCCACTCATCCTACGTGGCATCTGACATGGCCATCCTCAAACACAACATGCTCCTATAAAATCCAAACCCCACAATCCTATTCCTCACTCACTTCTTTCTTACCTTAAACAAAAATAAAAAAACATGTCTTCTTCTTCTTCTATGTTTTTCTTAGCTTTTGCTCTATGTGTTTCAGCTTGTGCTAATGCAAGTCCTAAATTTGATAAGCTCTTTCAGCCTTATTGGGCTGCTGATCATTTCACATTTGATGGTGATGCAGTTAACATGAAACTTGATAACTATTCTGGTAACATTTTGAAACCATATTTAAATTAATATACAACCATGTTATAATTTTCATTGGTTTTAAATATAGTTTTCGAATGTTTCTAGGTGCTGGATTTTCGTCCAAGTCAAAATACATGTTTGGGAAAGTAAACATTCAGATCAGGCTTGTTCAAGGTGATTCAGCTGGAACAGTAACTGCATTCTACGTAAGTCTATATATTCCCATGTAACATTTGTTATGTATATGATTTCAGTTTGTTAAATGAATTTGTAACATGATTTCAGATGTCATCCGACGGTCCAAAACACCACGAGTTTGATTTCGAGTTTTTAGGGAACACGACAGGAGAACCTTACCTAGTACAAACAAATGTCTACGTTAACGGTGTTGGAAACAGGGAACAACGTTTGAACTTATGGTTTGATCCGACTAAAGACTTCCATACTTATTCGATATTATGGAACCAGCGTCAAGTTGTGTAAGTTTCTATACAAAATAAAAAAGACCACTCATGTGTGTATTTAATAATTTTACAGCTCATTTCATTAACTTTTAAAAAAATATGCAATGATGGGTCTGAAAAGGAAAGCAGAAAAAGTAAATACCTTACTTATTATACATCAAGTGTCACACCAATCAACCATACCTTTATTAGTACAGTACCGTAACTTTTAATAGTTAAAAATTAAACTTACACTTGTTTTTTTAAATACAGGTTTTTAGTTGATGAGACACCAATCAGAGTGCACACTAATTTGGAACACAAGGGTATACCTTATCCTAAGGACCAACCTATGGGTGTATATAGTTCAATATGGAATGCTGATGATTGGGCAACACAAGGGGGTCGAGTCAAGACTGACTGGACCCATGCGCCATTTGTCGCGACTTATCGCGCATTTGAGATCGATGGTTGTGAATGTGCCGTGACTACTGCGGATGCTGATAATGCGAAAAGATGTGCTAATAGTGGTGGGTGGTGGGACCAACCTGTATTGTCGGAATTAAATGTGCATCAAAATCATCAGCTCATTTGGGTGCGGTCTAACCATATGATTTATGATTACTGTAGCGACACCGCTAGGTTCCCGTCTACGCCGGTGGAGTGTGAGCACCACCGACATTAGACGTGACACATGACGGGTTGGGTAACGGGTCGAAATGGTTGTGTAAAAAATTGGTGGAAGAAAAACATGGGCTCATGTTACATATTTTGTTCATGTATGATATTTGTGTTTTTAGTTAATGTAATGAAATTTATGGTTACTTTTAATCGTGATTTGGACTTGCACGGATGCGATTTTGTTTATTTAGTTTTTCAAAACATGTGTTAATTGTGTGTTAAAATAAGATAAGTGGTGACATGGAAGTAAATATTCGATCACGGGGTTCATTACGTTGGGACCACGTTAAGAAAAAGCATTCGAATTTTTCAACAAATTTTTGGGTCCACTAAGAAAGGTGTTTCTAAACTTTGGCTCTTTGGATCATATCATATTATTGTGTACAGTTTTATACATTATGAAATATCTAAATTGTCAAAAAAATATAAACTTGAAAATGATATACCAAGTAACACTTAAATCATCAAACTCTACGGTTTCCACACATGTGGGAGGTCTTGGGTTCGATCCTCTGCGTGGGGTTTTCCTTCAGGAGTTAATAGGAGTGAGGTTTATCCCATAAGGAGAAGGTTCGAGTCTTACATAATGCCCAATTGGATGTCATTGTGAGCTCGAATCATTAACGGATCGTTCTAAAAAAATTGATCGGTTAAATAAGTTGTTGTTTGAGTAGGTTGAGAGTTGTCCTGGCTTGGAGAGTCGGATCAATCTTTGTGTTTTGTGATGATATATACTTGGATCGATTCTTAGAGCAAGAGGTGTGGTGACTCAAGCCAAAGAGTCATTTCATTGCCACTCCAGCGTTCTATTTTTAACGCTCACACCAAAATACCCTTCACACATAACTGAAGCCAAACTCTCTTAAAACCAAAAAAACAAAAAAAAAACAGCCATAGATTTGGCGTGCACAATGAGAAGAGGGGGGAATCACTTCACTTGAGTTTAGCTCAAGGCAAACAATGACCACGTAAAATCAACTGGGCTAGCTCAGTTGGCCACTAAGATTTTTTAAGGGCTTGGGGAAGGGATGTTTAGCTATGGGAGGTCTCAAGTTCGAGTCCCACCCGAGACTTTTACCCCTTCAGGCGGAATAGGAGGAAGTACAGGCGGGTTCAGGGTACAGCATACTGCCCAATTGGATGTCACTGCTAGACCTGAACCACTAACAACTAACAAGCCGTTCAAGAAAAAAACAATGACCACGTAAATGGATGTTTATTAACTTGATATTGGTTTATTCATTATTTATTTGTTAACCAAAACTCTGATAATACGTGTTATTTTGTTTCAAAATAAAAGTAAATTTGAGATCACATTATTTACATGAATGTGAGGTGCCAAAAGTATCCTGATCAGGAAAAGGTTGTTTTGACAGCACAAAACTATAAGACAAACATTGATAGGTGCTAAAAGGTGAATGAGACATCCAACAAAGTATAGTTTTCATAACATAATGTGTTTTGCAAAAGAACAAAATGTTTTCACTGTATAATGTACAAGCCAATGTAGCATGTGTCTAGAACAAAGATGCACCTTTTTACTTCATATAGAAACAAGTAATCAAACGTCTAATGCTTTAGCTTTCATGAACAAAACTGAATGTAGTCATGTACCACTTCCAACTTCCAAGGCTCTAGTCGTTTAAACTTAAGATTATCCATCTTTCAATATTTTATGATAGATACAATGGACGTGGACATTTGATGTTAAGGACATAGTTACTCTTTATTCCTGAGTATAAAACGGAAAAAAGAGAGCTGTAGAGCGGGAAAAAGAGGAAAGAAAAATTTTGATTTTTTAATCTTGTGTTTCAGAGTTAGAAAGAAAAAAAAAGGTCATAAGCAAGAAAAAGTTTAAAATCATCTTTTGTCCAAATAATCTCAATTTGTGAAGAAGATTATGAGAGAAATTTTGACATAATTTCCTCCCCTCTTCTTTCTCTTCTCTTTAGAAAAATCTCGGGAATGCAGTTTTTTTATTCTCCTCTTCACTTCTTTTTTTCTCTCCGGATAAAAACTCAATAACATAATACTAAATATAGCAAAACAGTTTTCTTATAAAATGAGGACACAACACACAAGTAAAATTAAAAAGCTAGTAAATTCAAACTTTTTATATCACAAAGTGACCTATGTTTTAGAACAAAGCTTGACGCAAAATATGTAGGATATAGCTTATTTATTCCTGGACGATAGACTTTAAATGGGCTTATCATGACTTTAAATGGGCTTATCATGTTTCTCTAGTACCTATTTTACGAACTCTTAAGTTACCCATTTTTTTAACTCCGAAGAGGCGAAGATTGCAATTATCTCTCAAACAAATTTCCTACTCTAACTTTAACATTTTTTGGAACAATGATTGGATTAAAAAAGACTCTCTAGCAAGGAGCTAGAAGAGAAATTACAAAGGCGATTTAAGCCAAGAGTTCCAACAACTAACTGTTTTACCTCTACTTTTAAGCCAAGAAAAGGAATACATACAAATATAATCAAAAATATCACTTTTCCTAATAGGGTGGTCGCTAAAAATAACGCTGTTTCGATATCTCCAAAGAATCCATAAAGTAGCCGCGAAGATAGCATATATACGATCTTTTGAAGATTTTGAGGCTCTCCAGTTATTAAACCATTGCAACCAATCGATGCTAGAGGAGAAAGATGGCATATTTGATGTAGTCCATATGCTAACGAGGCGCCATATGTTAGAAGCCGTATCACATTCAAAGAATGCATGCTCGTTGGTTTCCATGGCTGCGTTGCATGTTGTGCAAGCGATGGAAGGAATATCAATACCTCGTAGAGACAGGTTAAAGCGAGTCGGAAGCCTATCCAAAATGAGCCACCAAATAAAGATATTCACTTTACGAGGAAGAACAAGCCAACTGTATGGGATAAGCGACAAGAGGAGGCAATTTGTCATATGAATCTCGTGGCTTGAACTGAGAATGGATCGTCATTTGAAATCTTCCATGACCAAGAATCAGGAGCATTGTTAAAAGAGACATTTCCTATATTTGAAATCAATCTATCAAGGGCTGCCATGTTGCGGCTTCCAATATTTGATCTTTTCCAATTCCAGTTCCATGTATTGTTAACAAATCGATCCGCAAGAACACAATTTTCGTTTGAGTCTAAGTGAAATAACCTGTTGTATCTAGCACTTAGAGGCCCATTTTTGTCCCAATTATCTTTCCAAAAGCGAATAGACGATTCGTTTCCAACTTTACGAAACAAAGAATCCGACGTGATGATGCCGCGGGCATGTGAAGAAGAAAAGGATGAAATGATGGCGGACCAAATACCGTTACTATTACAGCCTTGAAAATCAAAATCGGCTTCATCTCCGTGTATAGCTTTAATAACACGAACCCATAAAGCTTTTGGACTATGAACCAAACGGCAACACCATTTTTGAAGAAGGGCAAGGTTGAAAGCTTTAAGACTACCGATCTCCAATCCACCTTTGTCCAGAGAAGCCAAGATATTATCCCATTTTATCCAAGCCATTTTTCTATTGTCACCACTACCACCCCAAAAGAAAGTAGCCCGCATGGATTCGAGAGCATTGATAACTAATTCAGGGCATTTAAAGATCGACATATAGTATATGCCTAGACTTCCTAGAACAGCTTTTATGAGAGTTAAACGGCCACCTATAGAGAGCAAGTTTGCTTTCCACGAAGATAGTTTACCCCGAAAATGATCAATCAAGTGTTGCCAATTAGCAATCATGTTCATATTAGAACCAATTGGAAGACCAAGATATGAGAATGGAATATTACCTGGAGAACATCATGTGTCCCGCGCCATATTATCAGTATCTATCGAGTTTACACCAAGACCGTAGACATGAGATTTGGAGATATTGATTTTAAGGCCCGAGGCGAGGTAGAAGACATGCAAAATTTTGATTATGTTGTCCATATCTTGCTTGTTCCATTCAGAGATAATGACCACGTCGTCTGCGTAAAAAAGGTGAGAGATGTAAAGATCCGAATCACCCACCTTCGCACCATGAATAAGACCAGAGGAGACCGCATCCTCTAATGCTAAATGTAACCTTTCCATAACAATGATAAACAAAAAAGGGCTCAAAGGATCACCTTGTCGAAGACCGCGTTTGATCAAAAATTCGCTAGAAGGGATTCCATTAACTAGGACAGACATTCGGGTCGAGTGAAGGCACATTTTAATCCATCTCCTCCATTTGCTGCCGAAACCAAGACTCAAGAGCATATGATCGAGGTATTTCCAATTGACCGTATCAAAAGCTTTCTCGAAATCTACTTTGAACGTGTTTTCGTTTCTTCTTTTTGTACCAAGACATAATTTCGCTAAGCATTAAGGGACCATCTAGAATTTGTCTACCCGAAATAAAAGCCGATTGCTCGTGACCAATGATTTTATTTACAATTTTAGCTAAGCGGTTGACTAAAATTTTTGTGATAATTTTGTAGTGCATGCCAATTAAAGATATAGGAGGAAAATCTTTAATGTGAATTGGATTAGTTACCTTCGGAATGAGCGTGATAAAGGACGAGTTGGCACGTTTAGGAATTGTGAAGGTGTCGAATGTATGTGTAACAGCTGCAACAACATCATCTTTCAAAAGATCTCAATAATGTTTAAGAAATAGGAATGAAAACCCATCCGGACTTGGAGCCTTTTGGCTACCACAATCCCACACGACCGCTTTGATTTCATCCATAGACACGGATTTTTCCAACTCCAAATTGTCTTCATTATTTAGAGATGAATGCGGTATAACGGTTGGAAAGTTCGTTATATTATAGAAGACTTGAACTTCTCCTTATAGAAATCACAAAAAGCCATTTTTACTTGTTGAGGATTAGTGATCCAAACGCCGTCTTGCATAATACCTTTCACCGTTTGATGATGTCTTTTTTGTTTCAAAATCCCATGGAAGAATTTTGAGTTTTCGTCTCCTTCGATATCCCACTTGATTCTAGCTTTTTGAACCGTGTCCATGTCTTCAAGCTTTTGAATGTCTTCTCTTTCTTTAAGAAGATTCAAACGATCTACTTTTTCTTCCTCTAAAGTTGTACCAGAATTAATTTTATCATCAATAAACAAGAGCTTGGATTTGATTTGAAGTTGACGGGAGGTGTCTCTACATTTTGCAAGAGAGTTCAAAGCCTTGATTTTATATTTCATAACTTTCAGCTTATCATGGAAAGTCATCAGAGGGTTATCATGGGAGCATTCCTTGTAAGCATTCATGACACAATCGTTGAAGCCGTCACGTTGAAGCCACGAATGAAAGAATTTAAAAGGGATTGGGCCATAATCATCCTTTTTGAAATGAAGCATTATCAGAGTGTGATCCGACCAACCGCGAGGAAGAGCAGTAACTTTAAGACCAGGGGATGAGTCAATAATAGAGTGTGAAACTAGAAATCTATCTAGTTTGCTCATCTTTGTGCCTGTCTTATTCATCTAAGTAAACATACGACCACTAATAGGAATATCAAATAAACCTGCATGATCAATGAACGTGTTAAAAATCTGAGCTTGATTACGATCAAACTCAGTGTCGTGTCTTTCACTTTCATCTCGAACTTCATTAAAATCACCGAACAAAACAAATTTTCCTTCATGGTTTGCAATGAAATCTGACAACCGGTTCCAAAGAGAAATTTTCTCGGAAGACTCTTGAGGACCATATAAGTTTATCATGTAGAACACCTCATCTGAATTTGCCCATTTACCTTTAACAATAATGTACCGATCTTCACACCAAATTTGTTCTTTGGAAAAAAAGTTGGGATCCCATATAGATATCATACCCCCAGATCTACCACGAGATAAACTAGATGCAAAATCGAAAACATAGTTACCCCACATGTGCTTGATACGAAACAATTCCAAACGAGTCATTTTTTATTCTTGGACACCTAGAAATTGAATATTATGTTTAAAACACATTTCTTTGATCCACACTTGTTTTCTCCTCTTCTTAGTGCCACGAATGTTTATAGAGAGGACCTTCATTTGTCCACAATCGATACTCCAATCCTATCGATAAGTTTGTGTAGAGATTTATGGCACCCTCTCACGTCGTAACCCAGTTTCCCCTACCTCAATAAGCTTAGACATTTCATGGATAACCGATATTCCTTTGATATATTTCTTTCGAAATTTACAAAAAGATGTTGAGCACTTACTAGATTTGGATTAAAGAGAGCTTTCTCAAGGCCATTTTAAAAGACCTTGTGTTGAAAAAGTTTCTCGCAAATATTACTAGACTAAGATTTCTAGGCTAAATTTTCGTATTTACTAAGAGCATTGGGTACCCTGCGTGGTCCCTTGCATTTTCTCCCAAAACGCCACACGACGGCGTCATATGCAAACCGAAGGTGGCGTTTACCCGTCTCGTAACGTATTTGCCGGTTACAATGATTCCATTTTTTTCCGTTTTTGTTGTTTTTTACACCGTTTAGTCCTTGAATTATTTTCTTTATATTTTTGGTATGTAACCTTTTTTGAATGTAACGTTATTTTTAATGTATCATTTAATCTTATTAACGACAATTTTATTTTGGTTTATTAGAGTAAAGGGTGTAGTGAAGAGGTTTTACCTCTTCATTTTGGCCCCACAGCTGCCACCTCAGCGCCACCCCATTTCAACACAACACACAAAAACACCCATTCACTCATGAGATTTCTCTCCCCTCTTCATTTGGGCCCCACCCACTCATAATTTTATTTTCTTTTCCATTTTTCACACAAATTAAAATTCATTTCATAAAATAAAAATTACAAATACGGAAAATAAAAATACAATACGAAAATAAAAAAACAATACGAAAATAAAAATAAATTACGGAAATAACTGATATTTCGCCATTATTTGTGCTTGTTTGTTTTTGATAATTGTCTTCTTTGGTTCAGGCAAAGAGTCGGCATCAATCGTGAGAAACTGCAACTCGTTTAGCTCCGTTGCCGACTGTTCTTTAACTTTCTTTGCCTCGTACGCCGATTTACCGGCTTGGATCTTCTGGCGTAATTCCTCGTTTAAAACGTCCTTCATAGACCCCGAACCACTACCCGCGCTGCTCTTAGTTGTTTCTGATTTTGTCTTCTTGGCGGGTCTCGTTTTACCCGGTGGTTGAGGCCGAGCATCTGGATCGAATATTTCCGTGTGATCCTCCGAGTCAAAGTGATCTGCTGCGTCCCATTTTTGGTGTTTTTTGAGCACCATCCACCCGTGTTCGTAAGCAAATTTTTTCCCCTTATTACAAGCCGAATATTCGGCCTTCGCAGCTTCCAAAACATCACCGTCATTTTCACCGCTTTTACGAGTTATTCCTTTGTAAATAGCGTGAAACTTTTGACAATCGGGGTGCATCCGATTCCATTTCCCCGTTATCATATTCTTGGTACGAGAAACGCCATTGGTACTTTTGTTGAAATCGTCATGAATCTGCCCCCAAAAGCATTCTTCGTTTCGGTCATTCCCGATATCATTGTTCTCGGAAACTCCGACCCAAACCTCGCACAATAACTTCTCCTCGTCACGTGTCCAACGCACGGAAGTTGAGTCAGGAGTCAGTCTGCGTCATCACAACACCTTCTTCGTTCTTCGATGATGCGTTCGTCCGCGGACAAATCAACCGCAGGGAAGGATGATTTTTTTGCCATTCGTTTTCCTTTTCGACGGGTTTCTCTTTTGAGTGGTGGTATGTGGTGCGGTACCTTGAATTGTGTTCAGTGACATTTTGGTTTAGGAATTTTGAAATTGTGTGTTGAGTTGCGCTTGTTGAAACGCTTGTTGTTGTTGAAAGTAAATTTGTTCGGGTGTCATTTGGGGAAAGTATTGTGAAGCATAAGGGAATTTGTAAATTGGGAGGAGCTTCCGATAGAGTTTTGTGAAGATGCGACGACGGGTTCTGAGGATGACGATCGGATTCGAGTTAGTTGTGCAAGAATCTGCGAGAAGTTGAGATATAGGAAACCCGCATTTAGGGATTCCGATGACATATTTTTATTGTAGGTATGAAAGAATTGTAGATTGAACGCATTTGTGTGTGTTTAAAATGATAAAAGTGTTGGATATATATAGATTTTAAAAATTAATTTGAAATCCACAGCTTGCAACTTATTGCTCATTTCGTTTTTTGAGTGGTTGTTAACAATTAGTTTTCAAAAATTTTGGTTGGACAAAAAACAATGTACAAACAAAATCATTTATAATCATCCAAAATTACTAACATCCCCTAAAATTTCTCATACACAAATTCAATTCACTATTGTTAATGGTCCATTTAGCAAAAAATGCAAAATAGGTTTCTCATTATGTTTTAATATTAACGAATTTTATAGAAAGTTTGTCGTTAACAACAATCCTAAAGGCTGGTGTTAGCATTTTTCTCATTCATATTACCAATAGTTTAGTATTTTAACAAAAAATAGTTAAACACGTCTATTTTTTCGTAAGTGTTGACGTTCTTTTGGTTGTTGCTCTAAATTTAAATGAGAAACTCGCTCTTGTTTACTCATTTTCTACTATCTTAATGGCTAGAAATAAAGGAAACGAAGCCAAGACGTACACGTTTAATCCAATGAACTTTAATTCTAGGTTCAGAACATCAATAAGCATATAAATATTTACTGTATAAAAGCAGTAACTCACGTGACGCTCATCATTTCAAAATAGGACGCTAATGAATTCATGGCATTGAATTATTTCGAGTTTTAAGGCACAAGAAAAAAAAGTAAAAGAAAAGAAAAGAAATGTAAAGGAAAGAAAATTTTAAGTAGTTAATAAAAATATTTGTGTTCTTGAGTTGAAGGAAAAGAAAGGAAAAAAATTGATTCAATTACAATTATGCCCATGTTTGAGAGGTTTCAAGTTAAAAAAGCAAGGATAATTATGTCTTTAACATGCAAAATATTACTTTCCTTCTATTTCCTCACATTTTTGGGAGGAAAGTTTTAGCCAACAATTTACTTTCATTTCCTTTCTTTTTCTTTCTTAAAAAAACTCAAGAACACAAATTTGCTTAAGTTTCATTTCTTTTTCTTTCTTTTCCCTTCAAAATTAAACTCGAGAATAGAGCGTAAATGAATGAGAAAGTTTTTACCTTTTTACCTTGGTTTTCTTTGAATGCATGATATGCAAATACCTGCTTTAGTTCACTACTTTTTCTGAGCTTTAATATTCTAAGCTGGTTGGATATGGGTTACGTTTAACATAACTAACGTAAGCACGTGACTGTGAGCTTTATTTATAACTTTTTATCTTGCAAAAACGTGTGTCAATGAGGAATAGTTGTAACATGTGACTACATCGTTTTATTATGAGTTTACAAACTAAATAAAATACAAAAGTTTAAAGTTTGTTACTAATGTAAACTACATTAATTCTAAAACCTAAATCGGTGGTATAGAGCTTGTTGATCTTATAGTGCTTAGTATTATTGTAAGCTTCTTTAAAATCTTATAGGGTTGTCACATTAGCTTTCTTCTATAACACACAACAAAAAACATTATCTCTCCTTATAAACATGTTATAGGTTATTTGGGGCCAACAAATTTCATTTAACGCAACTAAAAAACACCCTCAAAATAAAATAAAAGTCATCGCCTAACGACATGTTATGATCTTAGCGAGTCACATGTGGCGTGCATGTAGCGGTAGCAAAGATACCTTACGGCGGCACTAAATGGCCGTTGACGGGTGAATATCGAGCAGACGCTGAGCTGTTTTATAACACTAAGGGCTTGTTTCTTTTTTTATTGAGATTAAAAGGTAGATATATGTGTCTAGTTTTGTCTCTTATTTAAGAGAGTGGTTTTTGTGGTCCTACCCAATAAAAGGGAATAAGAGTTGGGCCTACTCATTAAGAGACATTAAAGGAAAAAAGAAACACCCCTAAGCTAGAAATATACTTATTTGGTTCTGCTAACAGTTTAGCAATTTGTTTGACTTATTTCCGAAGAGTAAATAAAAATTTGTAAATTGCATTAATAAACAAGGCTAAACATGCTAAACATTGTTTGTTGTGACATTTCACAACATGGTGGTGTGAGCATTCCACATTTTCTTGAGATCTTGTTGCAACTTTCCATAAGCTATTAATTGCGTATCAAGTAGATGTCATAACCGCGATACTCATAATCATATCACTCACACGTCAAACTCAATGTGACGTCGCCGTAAACCATCAACTTTTACTTAATGGTTCGATTTACTCATCAGAATTGGACTTGGGCCACTGAGACTAGCTATGCAAATTATGCTTGGTCCATATGCTAGAGATTGGTTTTTGGCATTTGTCTTGAACTTTCAAACTCTTAGGGCACGTTTCTAAACCATAGTGTCAGTTTTCAATTATAAAAAGAAACTACAAAATTTACTAATATCCAAGTGCATGGGCCAGCTTTCTTATTCTGAATGGGCTGATAGATAATTTAGTTCACAGGTTGGCCATGGCCCATCCTGAGCCCAACGTGGCTCCGTCCCGCCACATTCTTGATGGTGCAATTTGTTTCTTGTTGTTGCACATGGAACCAATTGGGATTTTGGAGACTTGACGCTATTACGAATCTAAACCGTTTTCGAAACAAGCCATGTTTTGCATAAGGTTTATAAAAGCTTTTTAACATTCTTTCATAGAGATAAACAAGCATGATTGGCCGCGCGTTACTGCAGGGCGTTAATTTTTTTTTTAGCATAGCATATGACAGTTTTTGATTGCATAAGAGTTGAACTTTTCGTGCGTTGCGGCGGGGTCTGTTTTTGTGTGATTTGATTACATAGCCCGCGCGTTGCCGCGGGGCATAATTTTTGGCGAATCTGTTTTGAATGAATATTGAGTGAAAATTTGTCCACGCGTTGCGACGGGGCCAACTCGTATGTAACACATGTTTTATATTTCGCGGACCTTTTTTTTTTAGGTAAAAGGTTTCCCCGGTAAATTGTATTATTCCAAAAAGACGTTTAAGTACAAAAGTTGTAGGTGAAATCCTACAACCCAGCCCGTTACATGGGCACTAACAAGCCACAAAGAAAACTACAAACCAAACCACTATATAAGAATGACAGGCCATTCTTATTTCGCGGACCATTTTTTTTTAACAATCATGGAATATTAAACTTCAACATTTTCTATAAAATCGTACATATGTCAGAAGCATTGCAATATTGTGTTCGTTTTGTTCGCAATTCGAAGATCTTTCCGCAAGTGTTTTTTGATCTGAATGAATCGGTAGATATGTGTTATATATTTGATAAATAAAGTTTATTATATTAAAAAGTCTTAAATAGTTAAAAGCTGAGGGTACGTTTTGTAAATTTTCTTTTTTTTTCCTATTTATATTAAACTTCAACATTTTTTATAAAATCGTGCGCATGTCGGAAGCATTGCAATATTGGGCTCGTTTTGTTCGCAATTCCAATATCTTTTCGCGGGTATTTTTTGATCTGAATGAGTCGGTAAATATGTTGTATATATTTGAGAAATAAAGTTTATTATATAAAAAAATCGTAAATAGCTAAAAGTTGATGGGCCGTTATGTAATTTTTTTTTATAAACTTTCGGCTGGTGAGAATTTTTTTTTCCTTTAGTTGGGCCGGTTGTGGGCTACGTTTTTTGCTTTTGGAAAACGACAGGGAAACGACGTCGTATTTTTCCTTTTATAGCATATAACAAGCATAGTTGCCCGCGCGTTGCTGCGGGGCGGTGTTTCTTTTATTACAGACGAGGGTGTTTTTTTTTAATTTGTATTGTAAGGTTTCAAAGTTTTATAAGTGTGGTTTGCGTGTGCTAATTTTTTAAAAATTATGTGGTTAAAGGTTGTTTTTTTGGATATTTGGGTTTTTTTTAATATAATTTATAAGATTTGAGTAAATATTTGTTAACCATGATTGCCCGCGCGTTGATGCGGGCCGTTAAATTTTTTATTTGGTTTTTTTTTGTATTTTGTGCGGCTTTATTTTTCCGGTCTCATGTTTAATATTAGTTTTTTATATGGGTTTATGTGTTGGGCGTCATGTCGTGGGTATTTTTTTATCTGAATAAGTCAATACTTTTGTAATTTTTTTTTCTTATTTTGTGCTGAGCAAAAAAAAAATTTTGGTTTTATTATTTTTGTGCAATAGTTTTTTTTATATGGGCTTATGTGTTTGGTCTCATGTCGCGGATATTTTTTGATCTGAATAAATAAGTACTTTTGTAATTTTGTTTCTTATTTTGTGGCGAGCAATTTTTTTTTAAAGTTGCCTCGTTAAAGAAAAAAAAAACCAAAAAAAAAGTGTCAAATGGGCCGGTTACTGTAGCACCACTGTAGCAACTATGTCAAAACAACATACTTTTATTCCACACATAGTATATGTATGTAACAAGTTTTTTTTTACCCGCGCGTTGCTGCGGGGCGGAGCGCGCGGGGCTAACTTTGATACGTACTGATATCCCAAGGAGTATTTGCGTTAATTGTTTCTGAGAATTTTTATTGAAAAACTGTTTGAGGATAGCGTTCTGTTTCATAGTTAGTCATTAAAAAGTCGAGGGTTATGTTTTGGACTAAAAATGAAAAAGAGGGATTTTTTTAATTTCTAAATGGTTTAACCCCAAACGAAAGCTAAACAAAGAGCTTATTTTTTTATTTATTTTTTTAAAACTCGGTAGTTTGGAATTAGTATTAGATTTAGGTGCAGGCTCAACGTTACTGGACCAAAAAAACTCATAAGCCCATGAGAAGCATTACAAAATATATAATAAAAGACAGTTGGATAGATGGGCCGGATGAGCCCAATGAAAAATCAACTGGTTTTTTGTCGGCATTCGTAATGCTAATTGAGTATATATATAATATTAATATAAATATAAATTTTGAGAATTTTTTTATGGGTGAAAAATCAATGAGTAGACATTCTGACGGCATGACGGTGGTCGTAATGGAAGCAACCATATGCTTTGGTTTTTCCAACACACAAAGAAGTCAAAAAAGGGCCGTTTGGGACGGCTTAGCCATCCTTTATTATATTTAGCTCATTTGACTATAAGTATATTGAATCAGGATCACATAAAAAATTGACGTAATTTTTTAAAATAATTGTAAAACTATAAGTTTATTGAATCAGGATCAAATAAAAAAATTGACGTAATTTTTTAAAATAATTGTAAGAAATCGTATTTAGTCTAACGTAGTGTTTGGTAAATCGTAATGAGAGTAGGAATGGAAAAGATCATTACGACGGAATGAGAAAATTATGTTTGTTTAAAATTACCAAATGCAATGACTCATTAGATGTCACTTTGTAAAGCTTATTTTAGTTGGATTGAGTGGCTTAAAAACCCTCACCTTGTCACTTTGTAATCTTCTAACTCCTTGCTAGTTTTTTTTCTCTCAATAAAATTCGTCGTTAAAAAAAAATGACTCATTAGATGTAATCACTCATTACATTAAAAACCACCGTTTTCATTCATTAGGGTCCTTTGTTTTTTTTCATTACATCTTATAATGGAATTGTAATTACATAAATGACCTTTATTAAATACCTACCAAACTAAATAATATATCATCGGGTTAATGACATATAATAGCAACGTACTTTCCCATTTGAGTCATTATCAGATATGAACTCAAAAAAGTATCACAATACCCATCCAACTTTATATGTTTTGTACCGATATCAGCAACGTGGCCATTTTTACTTACAAAATTCACGTCATGTGACACATGTACATGTCATGTCCTTTTTTTTAGAGCGTTAGGTTCCATGTCAGCCCCTAATACACACCGTTAGGTTGTATGTGTTAGTGTTAGGGTTATATGTGTTTCAATTGGGGAAGACAACCTAACGGTGTGTATTAGGGGCTGACATGGAACCTAACGCTCTAAAAAAAGGACATGACATGTACATGTGTCACATGAAGTGAATTTTGTAAGTAAAAATGGTCAAGTTGCTGATATCGGCACAAAACATATAAAGTTGGATGGGTATTGTGATACTTTTTTGAGTTCATATCTGATAATGACTCAAATAGAAAAGTACGTTGCTATTATATGTTATTAACCCTATATCATCAAAGACTACTTTAGTTTTTTTTATTATCGATTCCATTCTATTCTATCCAAGGTTATAGATAGCGTGAAGCGTGGCGTGGCGGCATGGTCAAGCCTTAAGCTTTAGCGTGAGGCGTAGCGGCATGGCGTTTTTAAGGCGTGACTTAAGGCGGCAACAAATATTTATAGATCCATAGATTTATATCATATTTCATAATTATATGAATGATAAGCATTAGTAAATCTAAGCCGAACTTCAAAATATTAGTAAAATCCCAAATATTAGTAAATTTCTTAAACCCTTTAAAAAAGGCGCTACGCCTTGAGCTATAGCGCGCCTTATCACGCTTTATTGCACGACACGCCTAGAGACGACGCCTTGGCCTGTTTCGTAACGTGGAGGCCACGCCTCGCGCTATACCCTGCTATGGCGCCGCTATAGCGCGCCTTTTAGAACCCTGAACCTATCATAACAGTCAAACATAATTATGATCGTAATGCGTCATTCCATTACTTCATTTATTCCATTACGACGTTAATTACATTCCGTCACTACTTCATTCCATCATACTAAGTGATTTAGAATGTAAGCCTATGAAAGGCTACATGGTGGAATGCATGTTTAATGTTGCCTATTTATTGTTGGTATTTATCTATGTTCTAAAAGGCGTGCCTTGGCGCCGCAAAGGCGTCGCCAAGGCGTGAGGCGTAGCCTCGCCATTACGATATGGACCTTGGCGTTGGTGTTAGGCGTAGCGTGAGTCAAGGCGTCAAAAGGCGCGCAAAGGCACGCTAAATTGCAAGGCGTGACGCCATTTTTAGAAGCTTTTAGAAAAAAAAATCGAGCTATTTTGTATTTGGGCTATTTCTTTTTGGGCTTAGTAATTTTTAACTCAATTTTAAGTAGTAGTGAGTATATGACCACGAAGACTACAAGTTCATATTGCTTTTATGCATAGCACCTTTTGTAAACTCGATATGGATATGAAATATGATATTATTATATAAATTTATAAATATTATTTTGTCGCTATAGTCACGCCTTGAAATACGACATGGCTTCGCAAAGGCTCCTAAGGCTTGAGGCGTGGCCATGCCGTCACGCCACGCCTCACGCTATTTATAACCTTGGTATTTATTCTTTATTATAAGAATGTAGACGCAGTTTAATTTAGGTAGGTGATTTGCACATTCTTAATTATAATTGGGAAAATTACTGTACAAGTAAATAAAGCAGAGTGTAAACTCTGGTACAATTATGTAAATCAGTAAATAGAGTGTCCTAATCAAACTTTTGAGTGTGCAAATCAATTCCTTTTAGTTTAAGAGTCAGTAATGATACGAAATGTAGTTAAGTGGGAAGTATCATTGAGTGTCTATTGCATTTGTTGTGATGCCAGCTTGCTGGAAATGTAGCACAATGCAACAAGGCTCAATGGAACTAGAGTTTTACCCGTTTCTTGATGATGCCTGCCTTTAAGAGCCTCTATGATTAGAGAATGGGTTTCTCTTAATCTGAGGCATGGTGTTTACTAGGGGAAATGTAGTTAATAATTGGATTTTTCTATGATTGCCTAGTGATTGAATTTTATGTATTGTTGTCTGATTCTGTTTCTAGATATAAGGTGTTTGCCTATGTTGTATGTTGTTTGTAGCTACTTAAATTTAAGAAGGGCATGTCCTGTTAGATTAAGTATGCTTTTGTACGTTTTCAAGTTTATTTGTTGAATATAAGTTTGCCATTTGCAACAAATTTTTTATTTATTTAGTCACGTTGCTTTATAATTTTAATACGTAAAAATATATCTTTTGTTGATTAAAAAAAAAGGAGATTCATAATAACGATTTTACTGTTGATTCACTCGAATTATTAAAATAACTTAAAATTAGACATTTAGATAATATTTTGTAAATAATATGAATTCATTGTAACATTTTCAAAACTTTAAATCACCAGCTTATTTCAAATCAACTAATAGAGAGATTCTATTTAAAAAAAACTTGAATTAAGACTCCAAATTGCATTATTCATGATTTCTCCAATTTTCAAAGTTTGACCAAACTAAAGTCTTTGTAGTTATGGCTGTTAAGATCTTGATCATGATTTTTAGATCTTATGATTTTACGATATTGTAAAACAAAAATGATCCAGATATTACATAGGATCTTTGCAAACTTAAGTTCTTACAGATACCCGATCTTAACCATAAGATATTAAGATTTAATCCGATCCGATCTTACTTTTCTTGAACCACAAACTAAAAAAATACAAATTTATGAATTGTTTTTGTACAATAAAAAAATAACATATTATTATGCTTAAATATTTCATAGTCATAATTTATGACAACATTTTTATAAAATATTCATATAAAAGAGCTCGGTGTCCAGTGTTAAACTCCCGCCATAAGCAAATTTTGGGACCAACGACGACGTCGTTGGAGCGCCATTGGGCACCCCGCCAGTGGAATGGCAAAATGCCATTGGGTTTTTTGGTTTTTTTTTTTTTGATTGAGTGGGTATTTTTGTGAGACCCATAGGTACGAAAACATGTTATTGATATTTTGTTTGGGATAGTGTTTTAGTTATTAGGAGAAGATGAGGTGGCAGATGAATAACATGTTATTGTGTTCCAGGACACCTTGCACTCTAATTTTGTGCTTATGATATATAATAATTTGCAGATTTGTATAATATTACAAACAATATTAAGAAAATTACATTATCGTTGGATCTTAAAATCCCGATCCGATTTACGATTTCGATATTGCAAAGATAAAAACGATCATGAATAGAATCTCGATCTTAAAAACCTTACTTTGTACTATTATAGCCTCATTTTTATTTAAGTGAGTTAGGATCAAGTGGCAATAATCTTTAAAATGAAAAGAGTGATAAACAAGTCTAAAATAGAGTTTGGTTATTTTGATACTATTGCCTCAACATGGCACCGTGGTGGCATTGTTCCATTGACATCACTCGCTCATTACAAACACTTAGGGCTTGTTTACTAAATTAAACGGTTTTGTTAATGCCTCTTAATTGGGAGAGGGAGGTATTTATGTGTCTATCAACTAAGATGGAATAAGGACTCCGGGCCCACTTTCATCCCAATTAAGAGGCAACAAGAGAAAAGTAAACACCCCCTTAGTCAACAGATTATATCGAGCATTACTAAAATATGACATGGGTTAATTATTAACGGGCGACAAGTTTAACAGAAAGATCAGTCGGCAACTTGTCACTCAAAAGTCAAAACTAATGCACCGGGTCAGGATTTCTCTTACCAGTTTAAACATTTTGAAACAGTCCGTTTTGAACAAAATACTCTATGGGTACGTTTCGTTTTGAAGACGGGTTGATGTCGGATTTGGATTTGAATTTGATATAGATTTGTAAAAATGATTAGAATAAATAAAATTGAATTATTTGGTCGCTCGTTCCTTTCTTTGGTGTAAACATAGATGTAAGATTTCTTTTAGTTTGGTAGATTGGCTTAAAAACCCTCATCTTATTTTTTTGTAATTTCTAGCTCCTTGCTAGTTTTCTTTTATAAATTCCGCCATTAAAAAAAATTGAATTAGAAATATTATTTAGATTAAAGACGTGTGCATATATGCGAGCGATAAGGAGGTAAATAACCAAAAATAGTATGTGAAAGAGATAACCCACTAAATTATTTATCTTTTGATAAAAATGATTGTGTTTGGGAGAAGGTATAACAAGACTTATGGATGCCTAAACTTTTGTAGAGGATTTTATAAGTCATAAGCCTTCATAAGCTCAAGTCCATTGCAATGAGCTTATTGAGGCTTATAGCTTGTCAAGTTACTTATATAGCTTTCAAAATAGAATGGATGATCACGCAAAAGCTGTAAATATATTTGAATTTAATTTGATGTATTTTTATGTGATTTTACATTAATAATCTTCAGTTTATAAAAATATAAGATTCAACTTTCGGCTTATAATATAAGCTTCAGCCTCAGTCTCAACTCAATCACAACCTTAGCTTTAGCTCATTTCGCCATATATATCTTATGGGTCATTTGATTATTTCAACCTTGAACCAACAAAAACTACAAATTTTAAAATTCAACTCAAAGTTATAGTAAATAAGGTAAACTCATACAATATTAATTAGTACGTGTATTAAACAAGATTTTGAAGCCCGCGCTTCGTTACGATGCCTTTTGCATAACGAAAATGGTCCAATATCTACGTATACAATAGTAATGTAGGCAGCGCAACTGTAACTATATATTTAACAACAATGTTTAGAGTACAATTCAAACATTATTTTACACAATTTGGATTCACTACTACAAAATGTATTTATTGAACCGGTTAAAAGAGGTTTTTCGAAGCGGTATTCAACTGTTCTTTAATGGAGGATAGTAAAAAATAGGAGTGATTATTTGTAACGCCCCGACCCAAAAGGGTAGAAGTATTACAAATATGGTGTGACATCAAAAGCATACATAATCATAACACAAGCATAAACAGCGGAAGTCTTAATAAATAACCAAAGGAAATAAGTCAACATGACTTAAGGTACATAAGTTCTCAAAAGATAGACATATCCAAACGAAATAACAAATGTCTTGAAAAGAAACAATTCATATATCAAAACTAAGATCTCTAGGGTAAGTCCACACTCAGCACTCATATCTGAAAGCAACCCCAGCTCCTAGCTTAGATACCTGCCGCAGGAAAAGAAAGTGCGGCTGAGCTTACAAAGCCCAGTGAACAGATATATATAATCGAATGCAAAAGATAACGGAAATCAAAGGATACGATACAAGGTACAAAGGATATCACAATACATGATCAAAGGGATACAAATATAAGGTAAGACAAATCAGAAGTCAATTCATAGTGTAAGGTAAGATGAATCAGAAAATCAAATCAAGTCCAATTACCAAGCCCAAACAAATCATATCATAGTAACCATGGAGTCCAAGGAGTCGCGAGCTCCAAATGTAAATACGTGAATGGCACCCAAACATCATACCACCAATATCCAAATCATAATGTCATAACTCCATCGAATACAAAACAAATCTAGGAGCATCCCATACGCCCTTAAAACAAAAAATAATCTTCAATAAATGCGCATATAATATCAAATGGGGGACGGTGTGAGAAATCACTCACCCACACATGAGTCATGCCAAAGGTGCATCAATGACACGGCCATGTTACCTTCATGGCTAGGAAACAAATAGTGGCTCGGGTCTCAAACTGAAGGGTTCAAAGCAAAGTCATATCAAAGTTCATTTCAAAGGGATCATAGCAAAGGTTCAATGTCAAAGGTTCTAAAATATCAAAGTAGCAAGCAGACAGTTACAAATAGAACATAATAACAATCATATAGAGAACCAAGATAAAAGGCTCAGAGCAAATAGCAAATCACGATAAGTAATCAAAGATAGAGAGGAATATGTCATGAGAAACCTTAACATAGAGTCAAATATCAGATACCTATTCCGAAGCAAAGCAATAATCAAAGAAAACACCACAGGGAAATCAAAATCACTCCCTCTTGACCGAACCTAAAGAAATGATGAATTCGAATTACAAACCATTCATTTAAGTTATACTTTCCATTTTTAGTAACTTTCCATTTTTTAGTATCTTCCATTTTTATAACTTTCCATTTTTAGTAACTTTCCATTTTTAGTAATTTTCCAAAATTAGTAATATTCATCAATTTGAGATTCAATTAAGCAATTTGGAATAGTTTTTAGGGACTTAATAACCAACCCTTACAAGTTTTAGGGTTAAGATAATGACAACTTTCCATATTTAGGGTTTAATATAGCAAAATCAACAATTTTCAAGGTAAAAATGTGTAAATATCAAATTTCACATTTTATTCAGATTATACCATCATTTTCCGGTATTTACAAGTCACACCATAATATACACAATTTACATATTTGAGCCACCCTTTTTTGTTAATTAATTATTTAAACAATATCTTTAATTATCCATAATTACAAACGAAGTCCCTTATAGATTCAAATATGACAAATTCATACTTAATACAGTTAAATACTGACCAAACCTTACACTTTCTCAGAATTTACAGTTTAGGTCCTCTATTTTTAATTAATTAATTTCTAATATACGTATAATAGTGTAATATAACCATTTTAATCCAAAAAAAATCAAAATTACATTTTATATCCCCAACTTATTTAATACAGAATATATTCATATAATAACATGCCTAAAACAGACCCCATAGTTTTTCAGAAATTACAAAACAAAGTCCTTATACTTGACATTAAAACCACAATCGCTAACAAATAATCACCTAAAACCCTAATTATATTTTCCCTATCATCTACCACAATTATTACCCACAATAGCATTTATTGCACTGGAAAATTATCAAAACCCTAACCCTAATTTATATCGTTTCCTTTTCCCTCTATTCGAACATCAGATAAACAAAGAAAAACCCAAATAATTATTCATTTCCTTCCTAAATTTTTCCAACAATTTAGCTGAGTCATATATATATAAAAAACCTTAAAAAATATAAAAACAATTTACAAATAGTTTCTTATGCCGCATTTTTTGTTTTTATCCATAATTAGCTAAAAATTAGGGTTTCGAACATGATTTAATTATTTCAACCAAAATAACATGCATGATAATTTTTATTATGTATTTTATGGATTAGAAAGATGATAAATGAGATACAAAAATACCTTTGATGATTCTTGATGATTTAATGAATTATTGAACCCGGTTGCTTAATTCGAACCCAAAACAAATACCACAATCGAACCAAACACTTTTACAATCTTCCCACTATGTAGCCCCACAATCCTTGACATCAAAACACCCTAGAAAAAATCGTGCTTGCCCTGAAAAATTATCTTATGCCGCCTGCTTGATTTTATTAGGGTTTCGTGTTATTGTTTTTAAGGAATTAATCAAATGAAATGTATATAAAAGACTATACAATGGAAATATCCAGAGTCATATGGGCTTTCAAATAGCCTCAAATCTGATTTTATAATTAGCCAAATTTATTTTATCATGTTATCTTAATTTATTTTATTTAATATGCAATATATTAAATAATAAGTATACTTAATTTCGCATAAATATATATATTTTAAAATTAATTATTTTCTTACATTAATAAAAAGTATTTTAAATCTTACAAAAATTTCAATAATTGTCATAAATTTGCATTTTTAAATTTCTTTCTAGAAAACCTTTTAAATTATGCTATTTAAGCTTTTATGTAATTTTCTTGCATTAGGGGTATTTTGGTAAATTTACACTTGTTAAGATTTTTGGGTTTTACATTATTTAAAACGGTTTTAAACCGCTATAAAAGATAGACATTTTTAAATAGCATATTTATTGTAATTTCCCTTTATATATAGCGGTGTAGAACAACCGCTCTAAAAAATCAAACATTTTTATATTTTATATTTATTGTAACTGTAATTCACTTATTTGAAAAAGATATTACAGAACCATTTACCCCATGAACAATTCTCAAGAACAATTTGATTATTACATCAAGTCTCAAACTGATCATTCTACCATCTGGGTGCCTCTTTAAACAACCAAACACTAAAACCCAGACATTAAAATTCATCTTATTTATACTTCTATGCTATTATATAAAGCATTTACAATGTGGGACCCATTAAAATTAAGATAAAGAGGTGCAATCTTGACCATCCATTTTATTTTAAGAAATCACATCATAGAGTGACATGTGTCACTTTTTAATTAAAAAATCACTTTTATTTTCAATTTGACATATCTTTTTATTTATTTAATTTTTTATGATTTAATTTCACCGTATTTTCTAAAATTTCGCGATCTTTAATTTAACATCCATTTTGATATATTTTTATAAATTTTTAGTTTTTCACATTTTTAGTGGGTTTATTTTGAATTTTTTAACAACCTTAACTTTAATTTGAATACAAACTTTATTCGTAAAAGATATATACTTTTGAAGACAATGTTTGATGGGTAAGAGAGTGTGTGAGTCTTTATACAAGCGAGAATGATGTTAATATGATGTTGCGGGAAAGCTACGAAAACCCAAGCAAACGAATTCTCTAAACGGGTAGGGAATTACGAAGCGAGTTGGGTTAGCAATTTTTATCGCCGCCGCTATGCGCGGGTATCCAACTAGTATTAATAATCAACAACTATTACATAAATTGATACATTATGCCTAATTTCATATCGGTACCTATGTATACTTATAAACAAACTAAACTCATATTTTTAGATCTACAAAGTGAGAAAGGAAAATGAAAACAAGATCTGCAAGTTGGAAGCCCATCAAATCCTTGTCCATGATAACCAGACCTGAAACAATAAAAAGTTAAACATTAAACCTCAGAATCGAATTTAGATCTTAAACAAACGTATCTTAAGAGTAATAATATAAAAATATTTAGATCTGCAACAAAGGAACCTTATCAGGTGGCAGACTAGCGGTTGTACGTAGGTTATGATTTCGACGAGTTGAGTTGATGATAGGCAATGTGCTCTCTGTTTCTGGCAAGTGGCTGTGATAGTTCAGTTAGGGATGCAAATATGTCTATGTGTGTGTTTGTGAGAACTTTCCTTCAAATAGATAAAGGAAAAAAAATACGTGGCTCTTGTGTTAGTTTGTGGTTCATTTTGATTTTTTGGTTTCCTTATACAACGGTACCTTTAACTAGGGGTGGCAATTTTTGACCCGACACGAAACCCGACCTGAAACCGACACGAAAATTAACAGGTTCGGGTTGAATCTAAATATGTTTGGGTTAGGTTTGGGTCGACATATCTAACCCATTTATTAAACAGGTCAGGTTCGGGTTGAGAATAAATTAATCAGGTCGACCCGCCAACCCGTTTAAGATTTTTTCTTAAATTTAAAATTATTTATATTTTATTATATTGGTTGAATAGGTTAAACGGGTCGACCCACAAACCTATTTAACATGTTTAATCCGTGTAATGTGCCAAGTTTTATATATAAAATGGGTTAAATGGGTCAACCCGAAACCCGTTTAACCTATTTAACCCGTATAACCTATTTAACCCACCAACCCAAGTATATATACGGGTTAAATGGGTCAGGTTCGGGTTATGTGTAAACAGGTTAGGGTTGACATAGCTGACCCGATTATTTAAATGGGTCAGGTTCGGGTTGGAGTTTTCTGACCCGCCAACCTGTCAACCCGAACCCGCCAACCCGAACCCGACACGAATTGCCACCCCTACCTTTAACAACCGTTGTAAAAAACTTGAAAAAAGAGAAATGGAGGTAATAATATCCCGCTAATAAATTTTGAAACTTTTTGAGAATGACATTTTTATATAGCGGTTATTGAGAAACCGTACTATAAAATGGTATGTGATTCTTAACCGTTTTAAATAAGATTTTTTAGAACGGTTTTACATAAAAGTGTTCTATAAAAGAGTTTGTTTTGATTATTTAGAGCGATATAGTGTGAAACCGTTGTAAAAAGAGGTAAAATATAGTTTTTCTAGTAGTGATTCAATATTTGCGTTGTGCTTTGATAGATTATAGCCTGGTATTGCTTTTCTAGATTTTCTGTTTGTTATGGCTCACTTCTCCAGCAACAGTCCCTCATACATATATGCTATTAACCTGGTGCATTCGAAAAATATACAAAGAAGTCAAGCAAGGATACGGAATTATTTGAAAAAAAGAAAAAGAAAAAAACTTGGTGTATGAAGCATTTTTTGCAACTTTGAGTAGGTTTAACTTCAGCTTACAGTTTCACTCAACAATACGCATTATCAAATGGATGGTGGAATAGATTAGATAGCATGACCACATTTTGAATTGGCAGCTTTCTTATTTTGGCAGGTCAATCTCACTGCCTACGAATCCTCTTAAAACAAAAAACTATGTTTCATACAAAAAGAACCAAAGACAGTAAAATTATCCTATCCTCATACATGCTATATTCAAATGAGTCCTGGAAAAAAAGTCTATCAAGTACTATTAGATTGATAGTTATAATAGTTTCTCATTAGCACCAGAATCGACAAACACCTGCATCACAATAGTTGCTCCCCAAAAAAATTATAAACTTACCTAGCATAGTGATAAGATTATGAACTAAAGATACATTTCTGATTATGACTCCTAATGTAATTTCATTTGAGGACATTCTCTACTTTTGACTTCACATAAAATAAGAAACAAATTTGCTCCCTATGATCATTATGTGATGATAATGGTTTATGTACACTTTATAGCTCATGAATTCAAATTCCTTTACACTATCTGCGTTCTCTAACCAAAACCAAAAGTCGCTCGAAGTGTATCTTATATGTAGAAAACTAATAAATATTGGAAGGGATATCAGATATCTTATATTTTTATTTCTCTGTGATGTTTATTCTAAACTACAGTAAATAACAGAGCTACTACATCGAATGTTCTTCAGACAACACAAGCTTCAAAACCATTTAACTACAATCTTCCGATCTTCCGATCTAATGTAAATTAAACCCTATTATTATTTCCCCCAA
>BQNB010025183.1:0-51499 GCA_026074375.1 Tanacetum coccineum
GTGCTACGGGTCAACACTAGGATACTCAAGAAATAGTCTAAGAACGGTAGCCCAAATGCCTCCTGGCACAAGCCTCAAGCCTAGAAACCCTCATGCGATCATAAAATCTAAAACACCAAATCTGTCTCATCTCCCTCTGAACACATAACTCCCTACGTTGAGACCGAGTAACTCTTTGACTCACAAGATCCATCATGTCTCTAAGTCTCCTATTATCCCACTCCAGCTCACGAATCCTCTCCAACATATCAGCACTCTGTTGTCCTGTTGCTACGATCTTGTGTCCCTAGTCCCTCTGGACACTCTCAATAGCCTGAACACGATGAGCCAAAATCTCCTTAGTGTGATCATTAAATCTCTGAACTAGATCTCCTAATGTCTCATACGTGACCTTTACAGCTCCCTTCTCCTGAGCAGGCTCAGGGATATCATCAGCTATCACTGGGTGAGTAACTCTATCCACTCTAACCTTAATCGGGCCTCTCGCACCTGTCTCGATCTCCTCTAGATCAACAGCCTCAACTACAACTCTAGCATCAATCCCTCTAACTCTAAGAGCATCCGCATAAGCGATACACTCGTCAATCTCATTGCTCCTTATGACATCAACATCTATCTCTAAATAAGTCCCTCTAAATCTAGATGGCTCAGAACTCTCATCCACAAAGTTCACTCCTAATCCAGTCTTACTAGTACATAAGGCTTAAAACTATCTCCGACAACCCTCTAAATCGTAGCGAACTTAAGACCCTAATCCTCTTAGTGATGGTAAAAAGGTTAGCACGTGCATAAGGAAATGCTCTAAGGGTAGGTGAAGATAATGGTACAAATGCATCATGGGATCTCTCTTGCGAGAAGGGCTTGCAGAAGAAGAATCATGAGATGGTATATCAGAAATAGCAGCAGATGAACGATGAATACTCGGTACCAATGAACATAAATGATGACTAGGTCTCATACCCAATGATGGTGTGGGTAATGAATGATCAAAAGATGAACACTTGAGCTGATATCAGATAAAGCATCCGCAGAAGAATCCAAAGAAGTCTCGGATGATGAACTCGATGAAGAATCCCTCAAAGAATCATCCAAAGAAAAATGATCTGAAGAAGAGTAATCAATTGAATGTCTCACAGCAAGACATGAAGTAAGGTAACGTCCAACCTCTTCCTCACATCCTCATGTGGGTACGGAGCCCATAAGATGGTAGCGGTATGGTCAACTATGAGGAATAGGCTGCCTAGGTACAAGAACCATGACTCGACGTCGAAGTGCACCAGATGCAACAGGTAAACTCTTGGTAGAAAGGGTAGTCTTAGTGAATGGTGTACCATAGGTAGGTGATGGTGGTGTATCAGGTATATCACTGTCTGAAGAATCATCGGTCGATGAAAGAAATAGTGAAGTAGCTGGTAGTGGTAAGTAAATATTATCTATGACGGATTCCCTCGGATAGATCAACTCCGTATCAATCGTGAAAAATAATCAGGTAATGCGAGTGATAATCAGCGTATGGTCTTAGTGGGTGAAACAATAGGTATCGATGTGGTATCAATATGGGTAGTAGGTAGAATCACGAAAAGTTTAGTATCAGGGGTGGTGGTAGAGATAGTACCAAACAAGATAACTCATCCAGTAGATGTCCCCACACTCTCCTCAGGCGAATTTAATGAAACTGAAATAACAGAGATAGCCATGACCTGCACAAGCAAAAGTTTATATAAATATCCTTTATATCAACCACGCATGATGCGGAAAAGAATGATCAAATGGGTAAATGAACAAATGAATGAATGGGTAAATGAATGCATAGATGAATGAGTGAATGAATAAACCATCGGATGAAGTACCGCGAAAAGAATGCAATATAATTATAGTAATATTAGTTATACATAGTATTTAATTACATAGTACATATACATATTACATATATGTAAAATCACGTAAGGCACATATAATCACGTAGGATCACATAATGGTTATAGACTAGACCTAGTTTATACTACCTGGTTCTCTATAACCTTGGCTCTTGATACCAATCTGTCATACCTCTAAATAGGGTCTCGTCCGATTTAGTGTCCGGGGGCGTGACGTCAATGAATATCTCAAGTACAAAGCATAAAGAACGACCTTTAAGGGTACGTTTGAAAAATAAACACCGTTGCATAAATTCAAAATATTAATAAGTTTTACATTGATTAAATTTAAAAGATAAAATCATTAAAATGCGAAAGCTTAAATAAGTTCAACAACGGTATTTGAAGCAACAACATCCATGCTAAGCACTGATAAGTGTAAAATACACATATCCATTTATGCTTAAAATAGCCTAAATAAACCCAAAACAGACCAAAAATGGCAAAAATATGCTTGTATTTGTGTTTTGTGTGTGCAGGTACGGATATATAAAAAATTACAAGAAAACCGTCAAAAACGGGCAAGCACGGACACGAGAACGGAAGAGTATACAAAAGCCAGAAGCAAAGCCATGAAAAAGTCAACCCTCAGTTAAACAGTCAAAGGAAAGTCAAACCACGGTCAACAGAAGTCAACCACCAAATGACAAAATCCCTAAATTACTATTTCAGTCCCTCAACTTTCAGAAAAGTTCAAAAATAGTCCCTAAACTCTTAATGGGCCTCAAAACCCTAAAAACCTTACCTGGATACCCTTTAAACCAAAAGCCCAATCCAAAAGCCCAATTACCTAGTCCACTTCTCTTTTGTTAAAACCACAGGGACTAATCTTGCAATTTCTCAAAAAAGTTTTACACTAGAAATGAGATAACAATAAGGGCATAAATTCGTCAGAAGCCAAGATTACAACGACTTACCCTTTTAGGGGGGGTGGTATTAAAAATGGCACCAAGGTTGTGGTACTATTCATCATCTCCTTCGCTAGTTACCATGGGTAAAACATAGAGCAAATCCAAATCAAGGGGTGCATTGGTCAATTCAAAAGCTCATCTACCAAGGGCAAGGTCAATTATGTCAAATCATGGCTCTAAGTATCTCACCAAAGCATCAAAGCCACGTCAGTAATGGAGAAAGCATAAGTTTAAGTGGGTTTTTATGCTAAAACACTCAGTAAAGAAGCACAAGTGAGCCTCAAACGGATTGCCAGCTTGGCAATCCGTGTGAGGTCATTTTGTGATCCAACGGCTAATAATCCTTAGCAAATGATTGGAGTTGATCAAGGGATGAGAAGAGAGGAGCATCTAACAGACTCCTACTCCTAGAAGCTTCCTCAAGTGCTATAAATAGAGACCTCAGCTCACACACACAAGGGTGTTAATTTTTACCTTCTTTTTCTAGTTTTTTTTATGTAGCTTTCAGATAATTAGCTTATTTGTAATTTTCTTTTAAATCAGATGTAATTCTCTTTTATATATTGTAATCAAAGCTTTTTAAATAAATTCAGTGTTTGTCTTTTCTTAATCTCTTTTACTCATTAGCTCAAATTTGTCAATAAGCCTTCATAAGCTCTAATAAGTCTATAAGCTTATTATGGAGCTGAATTAAATCTTAATCATACCTAAGCCTTAAAATCAGCTTCAAATCTAATTACCTTTGCAATTTGGACTTTTGAATATAAAAGGGGAGTTAACAATGGAGGAGCTCCCAAGGACCATTACCCTAGCTTATTCCATAAGCTTAGGGAGCATAGTAGATAACCTAAAGCCAGAATAAGCATTGTTAACTAGCTCCTTTTGTAGTTTTTTCTTTCTCAATCTCCTCTCGATCAATAGCCTCAACTACAACTCTAGCATCGATCCATCTATCTCTAAGAGCATCCGCATAAGCGATACACTCATCAATCTCTGCCTGAATCTCGGGGTCAATATCAATCTCATCACTCCTCACAACATCAACATCCATTTCTAAATCAGTCCCTCTACACCTAGACGGCTCAAAACTCTCACCCTCAAAGTCAAATCCTAATCCAGCCTCTCTAGGTACATATGGCTCAAAACTATCCTTCGAACAACCCTCTAAATCTGTAGTTGTCTCAGGACTCCTAATCCTCTTAGGTGATGGTAAAAGGTCAGCACGTGCATAAGACAATGCTCCAAGGGTAGGTAAAGATAATGGTACAGATGCAGCAGGGGATCTACTCCTCTTGCGAGAAGGGCTTATAGAAGAAGAATCATAAGATGGTCTGTCAGAAATAGCAACAGATGAACGATGAATACTCAGTACCAATAAACATAAATGATGACTAGGTCTCATACCCGATGATGGTGTGGGTAATGAATGATCAGAAGATGAACGACTAGATGCAGAATCAGATAAAGCATCCGTAGAAGAATCCGAAGAAGTCTCTGATGATGAACTCGATGATGAATCCCTCGAAGAATCATCCGAAGAAAAATGATCTGAAGAAGAGTAATCAACTGAATGTCTCACAGCAAGACGATGAGTAGGTAACGGTCCAACCCTCTTCCTCGCAGTCATCATGTGTACCGGCCCATTAAGATGGTAGTGGTACGGTCGACCATGAGGAATAGGCTGCCCAGGTGCAAGAACCATGACTCGACGCGAAGTGCACCAGATGCAACAGGTGAAATCTGGGTAGAAAGAGTAGTCTCAGTGAATGGTGTGCCATGGGTAGGTGATGGTGGTGTATCAGGTATATCACTGTCTGAAGAATCATCGGTCGATGAAAGAAATGGTGAAGTAGCTGGTAGTGGCGGTATATGATCTGATGACGGGTCCTCGGATGAATCAAACTCCGTATCAGATGCGGGTGAATAATCAGGTGATGCAGGTGTATAATCAGGTGATGGTGGTATAGTGGGTGAAATAGTAGGTATCGGTGTGGTATCAATATGGGTAGTAGGTGGAATCACAGAAGGTGTAGTGTTAGGGATAGTACCAAACAAGATAGCTCGTCCAGTAGATGTCCCCACACTCTCCTTAGACGAATCTGATGAAACTGAGATAACAGAGATAGCCATGACCTGCACAAGCAAAAGTTTATATAAATATCTTTTATACCAACCATGCATGATGCGGGAAAAAGAATGATCAAATGGGTAAATGAACGAATGAATGGGTAAATGAATGCATAGATGAATGAGTGAATGAATAAACCATCGGATGAAATACCACGAAAAGAATGCAATATAATTATAGTAATATTAGTTATACTTAGTATTTAATTACATAGTACATATGCATATTACATATATGTAAAATCACGTCAGGCACGTATAATCATGTAGGATCACATACTGGTTATAGACCAGACCTAGTTTATACTACCTGGTTCCCTATAACCTTGGCTCTTGATACCAATCTGTCACACCTCCAAATAGGGTCCCATCCGATTTAGCGTCCGGGGGCGTGACGTTATTGAATATCTCAAGTACAAACCATAAAGAACGACCTCTAAGGGTACGTTTTAAAAATAAACACCGTTGCATAAATTCAAAATATTAATAAGTTTTACATCGATCAAATTTAAAAGATACAAAAGTTAAAATGCGGAAGCTTAAATAAGTTCAACAACGGTATTTAAAGACATAGATAAATTTCTGGTAAATCGGTCCGGGCAAATAGACTTCACGTAAGTCAAGCAACAACATCCATGCTAAGCACCTGAGAAAAACATGCTTAAAACGTCAACATAAAGTTGGTGAATTCATAGGTTTAGTTCAAACGTATTTAATGTGGACCACAAGATTATCAAAACGTATGCGACAGTTATAGGAGATACAACTTCACATAAAGAGGCATTTACGTTGCACTAAGCTCATGACACTGAAGCTAATACTGAAAGATAGCATGTACAGTGCTATAAAGGCTTGCCCTTCAGGTGTCCGACCAAAGACCACCTAACTAGTTTCGACATGACATATATCCGTTAGTTCTTGGCAAACTCAAACTAGTAAGTGCTTCTTACCCGGATAGGGATAATTAGTCCCAATAGATCTATTTATTCACTCGCGCTCACTTAACCAGCCAGTCGGTTAAAGGTACCTTCAGTCAAATAAGTGTCACGTATATCAGGCAACGACATCCATGCTAAGCACCTGAGAAAAACATGCTTAAAACGTCAACATAAAGTTGGTAAATTCATAGGTTTTGTTCAAACGTAGTTAATGTGGACCACAAGATTATCAAAACGTATGCGATAGTTATAGGAGATACAACTTCACATAAAGAGGCATTTACGTTGCATTAAGCTTATGACACTTAAGCTAATACTGAAAGATAGCATGTACAGTGCTATAAAGGCTTGCCCTTTAGGTGTCCGACCAAAGACCACCTAACTAGTTTCGACATGACATATATCCGTTAGTCCTTGGCAAACTCGGACTAGTAAGTGCTTCTTACCCGGATAGGGATAATTAGTCCCAATAGATCTATTTATTCACTCGCGCTCACTTAACCAGCCAGTCGGTTAAAGATGATTAACAGTTCATGATAATTCGGGCAATAGTGGTCTAAACGCTACTTAGGCAACACGTAAACGGGGAATTTCTCACGTATAGTACTTGTGTCCAGTTTTAAAAGCAAGCAATGTTTCTCACCCCAAGTTATAAAACAATTATTCAAAACAATTAAAAGTGGGGCTATGAACTCACCTTGATTGGTGAATCGAAGAAGAATAGTCTAGAATAAAATCACACGATAACGAACGACGGTTCGTAAAGACAACCTATGAAATGAAGGTTTGGTTTAATATCGGAGTAGCGCAGAAGTGCGGATAATGCATAAGCATATACTAGTGTACTTTTGTTAATATATTTCCAAAAATTAACGCTTGTGATCGTATAATAGTTAAAATGTTTTCGTAAGTAAATTGAGTAAATAATAGTACGTATATTAATATTATATACATATAAATGTCTAAGTAAAAATATATATTTTATATATATTTTTATATATATACATTGTTCGGCACATTATTAAATTCCCATTTATCTAGTTTTATCATGTGCGTTTTCTAATATTTACTAAGTATAATAATTTATAAAAATTTCGGCATGACCCGTTCGTGTTTACACGTTTTCCAAAGTCGTAGACTTTATTTAAAACCATTTTCAAATCACTTTCAATCCACTTTTCATAATTACAAACTATACATCATCAAATCTCTTATTATTCGCAACGTCCAACGTTTAAAATGAGTTAAACGTATAGCGTCTAAGTCGTACACTATTAAATAAGCTATTCATGAACTTATCCAATAAGCTACACCGTAGCTTTACGCCTTGGTGTATTGTATTTATGTTGGGCCTTGGCCCGTTAAGTCCAAAAATGTAGTTTTACTTATCCATATAGTCCGATAAGCAAAACATTAAATAATAAACACGCGACTTAATAATAAGCTATCAATAAGCTCACAATAAGCCACAATAAAATAAGCCGAACCATATAAGCTCAAGAATAAGCTTGTGGTGTTGGCCTTGTATGTGGGACGCGGCTAAAAGCTCAAGCAAAACATATTCGGGCTTATTTATTAAGCCGAATAAGTTTACCATTTGTCCCTTCAAAATAAGCTAGAAAATAAGCTAACAAAATATAAGCCGAAACAAAATAAGCTAAACAAATATTTATCCTTCCTTTTCTTACAACCACGATCACAAAACTATACTTTCCTTATATTTTCTTTTATTATTTTCGAATCATAAGCATAACCTTTTAAGGTTTATGTAGTTTTAAAGTATTTGTTTTTACAAAATAAGTTATACAACTAGTAAGTATGCATCAAGATAATTATGAAAGTACAAGTTATAAAAGATTTGAAGACTTACAAAGATTGAAGGTTTTTAGAAGGATGAACAAGACTAAAACAAGTTGTACAACTAGTATGTATGCATCAAGATGATTATGAAAGTACAAGTTATTAAAAGATTTGAAGACTTACAAAGTTTGAAGGTTTTTAGAAGGATGAACAAGACTAATACAACCCAAATGTTGTTTAACAAATACCCGAATGATACAAATGATCAAACCTTCAACAAATCTTCAAGAGTTTTTGATTAAAGATGAAAAGTTTATGGATTTATATATGTGTGTGGTTTTTTCGTGGACTAGGAGAAACAAGAGAGAAAAAGAAAACTCAAATGCTAAGTGTGTGTGTGATATGAATGAAAAATGAGAAGTAAATGGTATATATGGACAATTGCTTCACACACTAAAAGTGTGTAGTGTGTGTGTTTCGTGTAATAGGACAAGGAGGGGAGAGGGGACCAAAATGATCTCCCAATCACAATTAAGCAAGGACAAATGCTAGTTGTTAACTTGTCTTATTGTTTTTGAAATTCAACTTGGCCTCCAAGGTTCATAATGGGGTGTTTGTTTGGACGAACAAGACAAAGAGGGGGGGACCAAATGGTTTTTAATACTTTAAGATGTTAGTGCTCCTTGTTTGATTTAATTTCCAAGCCTTCCATGCATATGCTTACATTTTAATAAATCGATTCACGCAAAGTAATGTGAATCGATAACAGTATCTCCAAAAATTATGAAATTTTAAATATTGCCTTAAAATATAAAAACGTGGCTATTGCCAAAATACTACAACGTTTGGTGTCCCGGTTCACTCCCGGCGATGATTCTCAGATAAATAGCGGGAAAACTTCCCGGTTAAACGTAAAAGTTAAACGAAACTTTAAAAATTCAAATTAGCGACCGGTAACGGCTAAATTAATGAACAGAAATTTACGGGGTGTCACATCCATTTCCGTTGTTAAAAGAGATTATTCCTTAAAGCTTACGAGTTAGCACTGCCACAGGGCTAATTTAGGAAAAGATTAGGGTACTTCTTTTTTATTTGATCTTGACGCTCCCATGTGAACTCAGGACCCCTCCTCGAGTCTCAGTACTTTTGACAATCGGGGAATACGACTCTGCCGAAGACGTTTGACTACGGTCCCATGATTCGACAGGTTTTCGATGAAGTGGAGGTATGTCATCGATTTGGATTTCATCCTAAACGCACTTTATAAGCAAGAGGTTCAGTCAACCTTGACTTCTCTCGAAAACGTACTATGAACTCTACTCTAAACTTTCATAGGGGAGTTCAAGTCGGTAGGCAACGGTTTCTACTTTGTCTATGATCTTAAAAGGTCCAATATAACGAGGGTTCAGCTTTCCCCGTTTGCCAAAGCGTATCACCCCTTTCCATGGTGACACTTTCAGCATGACCTTTCCTCCTATTTGAAACTCAAGGGGTTTCTGTCTTACGTCGGCATAACTCTTTTGACGATCGCGGGCAGCTTGGATACGGATCTTGATTTGAACGATCTTCTCAGTCGTCTCTTGGATGATCTCTGGGCTAGTGAGCTGTCTATCTCCAACTTCAGCCCAGCAGGTAGGTGATCGACATTTGCGCCCATACAATGCCTCAAATGGAGTACCCTTAATGCTGGTATGGTAACTGTTGTTGTACGAGAATTCCACTAACGGTAAATGTTTATCCTAGCCTTTTCCAAAGTCAGGTACACAAGCACGTAACATGTCCTCCAATGTTTAAATGGTTCTCTCACTCTGACCATCGGTCTGTGGATGGTAAGCTGTACTCATATCATTCGTAGTAAACCTAATGACTTATAAGAGTCTTTCACAACTGTGAAATAGTATATTTCCATCGCAATCAGAGGATGATCGAAACTGGCATCCATGCCTTGAGACTATCTGTTAAGTTACTGTCTCATCAACTTCCTCTAACTGTCATCTTTACGCATAGGCAGAAATGAGCAGACTTAGTGAGCGATCATTGATTACCCAACTCGTGTCTTGGCCGCTGATGTGTGTCGTGTGGGTTAATTATGTTAGATTATCAACTTTTAGAATTTTTTTTTAGCTGACCAAACCTAAACAACACTTTAACGGTGCAATGTACCGATAAGATAGAGTTTCCCGGTACGTAGGTGTGCATGTCGAACACAAAATAGAGGAAATTTACTCCTATATTTCTATCAGTATTTTAATTAGTATATTTTACTGGTTTTTAAACTATGCTATGTACGGTGTTCTAATGAAATGGGGGTTCAGCTGAGAGTGGCAAGGTTTGTGATGACAAATAGAAATTCAATACAACAGATATAAACATAAAAGAGGAAGAATAGAAGATAGGAAAAGCTTAGTACAAGCCAATGATAGAAAACTATATTAGCATATTAAATCTGGTTCAATGCTGGTTTGTTTGTTTTAGTGCAATGATTTACTTATTTTGAGCTGGATTAATCATTCTTAAGACTTAGGCGGGACTCATCTAAGACCTGACACAATTAATCGCTGTTATACTTAAATGCTTCGTTCTAAAGCCTCTTTAGTTAATATAATCTATCTTAGAGAATTAAGCAGTGTGTCCTGTTAAAATCTAGCTAACGGGACTTTAACCACTTATTGTGTTGAAGGTGTTTTTATATACTGGTAGTCTACCTATTCCACTCTTTATCAGTTTTATTAAGTCATGATTGCTGAAACTTAACGGGTCATTACGGTCAACTAAGCTCGTAATCAAAGACAAAGACAGAAGCTATTTGTGATCCTAATTGGTCCAGTATATAGACCACGAATAGAGAGTATCCGGGATTCTAGATACTTGGTCGTAAACACTAGACCTAGATTTGATGAATGAGTAGGTTATAATTCAAACAAGTAAACAGTATAGGGTGATAAAATAATTAAATTAATCAACGATAAATTAAGAAATCGATTTTAAAACAAACCAAACATTGAATCTTCATTAAGATGGCTAATACCTGAGGGTATTAGCCCACAACCATTGTAATTATACAAGGCGTAATCAAACAATTTAAAATCAAATCGATTAAGAGATAAGTATTACACGATGTTTTATGGATACGTTTATCGATGCTTGACCTTTATGGTTGTCTTCTCTTTCTTAATATTCGTCTTCTGCAATGAGTATGGTATAAATAATATGATATTGCACACTGAAAACTCGTTTTTGAGTCTTCTATTTGTAGTTGCTGAAAAATTTCGATACGCATATCTAGATAGGTCGATACGGCGTATTAGGCTGGATTCCTTGGAGTGCGCGCTACGTTCGTAATAAATCTTTGATATCATTCCCAATTTACTTGATTTCTTGTGATTTCAACTAGTTTTCTCATGGATAACGGCGATGTGTTAGCATGGATCGCCGTATTGGATGGTTTCTAAGCAGCGTTTCTTGTGAAGTCTTGGTGCTGATATGCCGTATCTCTTTAGCTGGATACGGCGTATTAGGTGAATTTTTAGAATTCTTCAAATGTCTTTGTTTTAGCTCCAAATTTTATGCGCCATGATAGCTTATCTTACCAAAACATCTCCTGAGATTATAAATTTATCAACTTTAAGCAATTAGTACAACATTAATGCAATAATTATATAAAAGTTGGGCAAATAGATGGGATAACTGATATAATTAAAAGAGACGTTATTTGATGTCATCAACTTTCCTCATGAATCCGATTGTCCTCAGTAGACTTTAGAAAAACAAATTAGTTTATGAAAATGGTGTCCCGAAGCGAGTTAGGATTTTCCGTTTAAGCATCATTTTTTCTAATCACGGTAATAACCACAGCTCCTTACGAATATGGAAATGATAAACACCAGATCACTCAACTAATCTAGGGTGCAACATTTAAGTAGTACGCTCAATTGCTCGGTCGTGATTAGCTTCGTATCATAAGCTTGGCAAGGATACACATCTCCACCGCTAAAGCTAAGGAAGAACAAGTCAAAAGCTAAAATTAGGTTAAAAAGGCTTACGGTAAATAACTTTCGATCATTCAACAGTTTTCACTATAAGTACCATACCAAACAAGCAGCTGTATGTTATACACCGGTGTTTACCGACGAACTAGCATTATACTTTCAATAACCCTATACAATCCGAACACATCTGTTCATGTTTTTAACCAGCGGTTAGGATGAAGAATGATATAGAGTAGGGACCTTCTAACTTTCACCAAAAGTCATCATCCAACAAAGGTAGTGGGACATGATACCATGGCGTAAACGCGAATAGGACATGCATGCTCGAACAATGTCCTCGTTCATTTTTTTTTTGAGTCGTCACTAAGGTTAGTTGCTAGGGAAAGAAGTAAAATGGTTGTTAAATAAAATTCACAAAACAAATAGATTAAAGCCAACAAATAAGGTGTGGTTTTTAGTACTTTTCCCCCGACCGTATCATGAAAATGGACTTCGAATATATAGACAAAAACGCCTCGATCACAGAAATGACAAAGACAACACTAAGTTGTCGTTTCCCATATTAATGGTCAATTCTTAACATCCATTCTTTACATATTTTTGTAAATAAGTGGTGATATCGGCCACTTGTTACAAGGACTTTCAGATCGTGATTTTTGTAACGTGTCAACGAATAATCGATCCTTCTAAGTATTCCTTCGGTATAAACTTCTTTTTGAAACGACTATTTTTCTTCCTTTATTTTTTTTTTGCTTTTTCTCTTTTTCCATTTTTTTATAATACTATAATAAACTAGGTTTGTTCCACAGTCTGCACTTTCATAATTTATCCAGATTAATCATTTCCTTGTAGTACTTCTTTATACGGACATAATTTCATAATTGCTGGAAAAGTAGCGAACCTTACGGCCTAATTAATTTTCCATTGCATTGTGCAATTTCCAGACCATTATAGAGTTATAGAAAAAAATTTTCACTTTGAACAGGATAATCAAGACTTTACACGAAGCACTAGCAACCTAGAGAACTAGGCTTAATTACATGGTAGGCTAAGGTGCAAAGGATCTAACCAACATATAATATGGTTGTAGAAACAGGAAATGAATGGTCATAACAAGTTGTTCTAGGAGATTATACTCTAACATAAGTGTACAATCAAGGGTTACACGGGAGTTAACTAACTAGTGTGGATAGTTAATTTTACGATATGTAGGCTATTTGGTTGAGTCCTAGAAATTTATCAGTTGAACGTGTTCTTCCATCTAAATCATGTATAATCATGGCTGGGGTCCGATGTGATATACCAGGCCAGTTCTAAAGTCCCTACATCACGGGACACACATAAATTTGTGGAATTTTGGTAGACAGTTGGAAACGGAATAAGCTTAATTCTCACAATATGCATCAAGGGTTATAGTGCACTAGGTAATGTAACTAATGATTTTTACAAAAGTCATGCTGAATTTTTTTTTAATTTTGACCATTTTAAAGCATTTTGCATGTTATTTTGTAAAAAAGAAGACAAGTACGTTCTAATTCTCCATTCCCGCCATTAAATTAATACAACGTACTCGTTGTTTAGATAAAATAATTAAATAATAAGGGAAATAGAATTAGAACGGAAACTCTTGATGTTTTTCATGATACTCTCCATAATGGGTTCTTGAGCAGAAAAGTGTGTTGATAGGGCTTCAGATGCCCAGATAAGTTTTCATACCACAAGTTCTTTTTCAGAATATCCCATTCATCATAGTTTCAGGCAAGGTCTGTAAAGCTTAGAGAAAAGTGCAAAGTCTATCTGCTACAATTGGTACACGAAATAATTAAACACCATCTGTAAGGGATCAATAGCGTATCCCAAACCTAGGATACGCCGTATTGTCATGTAGATCGAAAAAAATAAAATTACTGGAAAATTAAATATTAATTTTAAAAATCTAACGTTTTGCAAACACATGCTTACGCCGTATCTCATAGGTTTTGTTACGCGTATGTAATGTATGGGAAGACAGGATCGTTGCGAAAATTAAAATTTAAAAATTAAATACGACAAAACAATTAAATTGATAAGTTGTCTTTTCGAGAAGCACTTTGTTTCAGTGGTCTATTGAAGTGTGGACCTTTTTCCTTTTTATCACATCTTATAAAACAACTTGGGGTCGAACGGGATGCCAAATGGCACATACAAATTCTTTAAAAGCATCCCATTGTTAAGATAATTACAAGCCATGATATTAAATTTAGCTTTTTGATAAGTTTCAGTTTGAAAAATTATTAGATGTATCATGACTTGTTTCCGAAAGTTTATGTGGACCTTTGTGATAAGCACCCTAACGGTATTTTTACTTAGGTAATGGTATGACAGACATATCCCTGAAGATGGCTCAGTATCGATTTCTTTCTAATTTTATTGTCCTTTATATATTTAAGTCATCGGGATGGATTTACGATGAAATGAAATAGATCCTTAAGTATAAAATGTTTGTTCCTTTTCATCACATTCGGCTACTGATGTTTCATTTTTTAAAATTACGTTCATCGATCTGTTGAGGCCTTACAGTAGTTTAGTTAAGAAATCATGATTTAGGCGAAATAGGCATCATTGTAAACTAATGGTTGGGAAATTTCATTCTCAAAATCTTTAAAGAAAGTCTAAATCATTTGAATATGACCTAGGCTCGGGTGTCGAAAACAAAGGCACTATGACTTTATCATTCTCTATTTTCATTAAATACGTTTTCAAATTTGTTGACATAATTTATTTTATAGGAAAATGGATATTTCGTCTTAATATTACGTGTTATATCATTCGGGAGTTCGTTCAAACATATCTCTAAAGTCAATTGTATTGTTGTTAAGAGGGACTTACGTGGGTTTACAGGTGAGTGTTGCATTTAGACGTATCATCAAATACATCTAGCTAGGACTATTCAGAAATTTATCAAAGTTATTGGTGAGCATCGTCTCATCTTTATAATATTTTACCTTACCGTCTGTGGCAGTTTCCAATTAAATGTTGACCAGCCTTTAGGCTTTTTCTCTTGAAGATGTAAACCATTTTTTTATTCTTTTTATATGATGTATTCTCATCGTGATGTTGGGGTTCGTCCCTTATAACTGTAATAATTATCTAGGAAAGAAAAATGTCAAATGGCTTAATAGCCGTATTCTGTTAATCTGGAATACGTCGTAACTGATGATTGAGTTCGAATATGCTGTTTTTGATTGAAATAGTTATACGCCGTATCCAACAAGATGAATAGTGTATTGAGTTTTCGACTCAGAATGTGACAAAATGCTGTACAATGCCCACACAAATACACAATATGCAAAATATACAATGCAGAAAATTAAAAACACAAAACTAGCACACATGCGAATAAATACAAACAAATTTAAATAATGAGATTACACTAACATAATTAATTAACATGGTTAGAATACTGATGATGGAATAAGGTTTAATTATTTCACTCCTGGGCAACGGCCTAAAAACCTTATCGTAGCTGTCGTGTTAGGGTCAATTTTTTGTTATCAAGTTTTACTTTATATTTACCCGAACAAAAACCTATAAAACAACACTTTCACGAGCAGTGTATCCGGTCAGATAGAGTTCGCGGTATGTAGGGTGTCGAACATATGATGTGAATTTATCCTATCTTCTATCCGTATTGTAATTAGTCTATTACTGGTTAAACCTATGCTATGTACGTTGTCTAATGTGAACTGGGGTTCGCAGTGAGAGATGGCAGAGGTTTGTGATGGACAACTACAATTCCAATACACAATAAACACAAAAGAGGAAGATTAGAAGATAAAAAAGTGGTACAAGCCAAATGATAGAAAATTGTATTAGCCATATTAAATCTGGTTCAATGCTGATTTGTTTGTTTTTTAGTGCATAAGATTTACTTTTCTCGATATAGCGGCATATCATTATTAAGATTATGCGGGGACATCATCTCCTAGCCCTAGAACAACAATTAATCCTGTCATAATTAATGCATCCGCATAAAGCATCCTTTAGTTTAATTATAATCCATCTTAGAGAATTAAAGCAGTGGTGATCCTGTTAGAACTCTAGCCCAACAGGACTTTACCCACTTATTGTTTGAAGGTGTTTTATATATTAGTAGTCCATTATTCTAATCTTTATCAGTTAATTAAGAGCATGATTGCTGAAACATAAATGGGTCACCTACCGGTCCAACTAAGCTCATAATCAAAAGACAAAGACAGAACGCTATTTGTGATCATGTTGGTCTAGTAATATAAGACACGATATGGAGAGCTATCCCGATATCTAGATTACTTAGTCCGTAACACTAGACCCAGTTAAATGATAGGTCGCATATTCAAACACATAAATAAGTATGAGGTGATAAACATAATTAAACAATCAACGGTAAATTAAGAATTTGATTTTAAAACAAACCAAACATTAAACTTTATTTAAGGTGGCATAATACTTAGCTGTATTAGCCCTCTAACCATTGTAATTATAACAAGTGTAATCAAAACAATTTAAAATCGAACGTTAAGCGAGTATAAAAATTACATGATTGTCTTCTATGGATCGTGAATCGATGCTTGACCTTATATAGCATGATCTTCTCTTCTAAAATTTGTCTCTGATGAGTATGGTATAAAGAATATGATATTGCACCTGAAAACTCGTTTTTGAGTCTTTTATTTATAGTTGCTGAAAAATACTCGATACGCCGTATCCAGCAAGGTTGATACGGCGTATTGGGCCGGATTCCTTGGAGTGCGCGCTACGTTTATAATAAATCTTTGATATCATTCCTAATTTACTTGATTTACTGTATCTTCGAATAGTTATCTTCATGGATATGGCGTATGTAGACAACATGGATACGCCATATTGGGAATTGATCAAACGCGTTTTCTTGTGAAGTCTTGCTGCAGATACGCCGTATCTCTTAAGTTGGATACGGCGTATTGGTGAATTTTCAATAATCTTCAAATGTCTTCGTTTTAGCTCCAAATTATGCGTCTTTTAGCTTGTCTTCACAAAACACTCCTGAATTACTGCATTTTTCTTAGGTGGTAATAGTTCTTCAGGAATAAAGAAATATCAGGGATCAAATAGTAGTGATGGTGGTAATACTGGAGATGGAGTCAAAATAGCTGGTGAAGCAATAGGATCTGGTGATAAAATAGGTGATTCCTTAGCATAAAATGCTTGTACGTCCTTCAAATAAGGATTATTGTAGAAAGATGAGAATACTGGTGGAATCATATTATCTGTAGAGTTTTCCGAAGAGTTAAAAGAACTGCTTCCTGATGAAGCTGGGAAATAATCCGGTGAAACCGAAGTATAGTTGAGAATATTCATAGAGGAAAAAGCATCCTCAATATCGGAAGTAGAGTGGTTGGGAGAAGACATCGTTCTGATAACAACCCAGTTTGTAAATAACATAAGTTATTTATGTAATAGTATAATAGAATATTGTATCTTACTTGCTTGTTCTGTAATTGTAGTGTCACGGAGGACTTGATGGCTGAAAAATGAAAATGGTGGTTATGAGTTTTAAGGTTTTGACCTTGTTCTCTATAACCATGGCACTGATACCAATCTGTAACACCCTCATTTTTATAATATAGCAGCGGAAGATAATCTGGGATATTACTTCATGGATACAACAATCATAATCATAGAAAACAACTTTAAAAGAGACGTTGTTGGAAAATTTAGAGTTTATCATCATATAATCAAAGTTTCTTTACCAAAAGCCAAGGGTCCCCACAATCTAAAATATTATGTTTGAATGAAAAACAGTTTCAGCCGACCTTCGATCCATGCCACTAAACCGTACCGCAACCTGCTCCAATCACCTGAGATAAACATGCAAAAAAGTCAACACAAAGGTTGAGTGAAATTCATAGGTTTTGAAATGTATTAGTTGAATACAATTTATAGTATAATTAGAGTATAAACACAATATTATGAAATGATATTGTTATGATCTGGGTCCAAGTTATTATATATACCCGTTATTAGTAATAATCGCAATGAATCATAGTAACAATGTATTTCCCGATATTTGCCTTGTTTTGGTTGATTGTCTTGTTCTCATGCCATCACACATTATCATACCAAAGTCAATTTAAACGACATTGAAGACTCAATAATATCAACATATTAACATCCAAAGTCAATTTAACGACTCGAAGTCAAATTTAACGACTTGTAGGATTTATTACTCTAACATTAATATCCAAAGTCAATTTAACGACTCGAAGTCAAATTTAATGACTTGTAGGATTTATGAAACTAACAGATTAATATCCAAAGTCAATTTAACGACTCGAAGTCAAATTTAACGACTTGTAGGATTTATAACTTAGACATTGATTGTAATGATACATCAGATTAGCATATAGTCTGGTAAAACACTTGTATCCGTACTTTATAGCATGTATCCTCCTCACGAGGGGTTTATGAAATAATTAAAGAGATTTAAAAGGAGCTAGGAACTCACTAAGTCATTGAAAAGGTAATCACAATGTTAAAAGATAAAAAGTTTGTAACAGCATGTACCCCCTCGCGTGTTTATAAAACATGTACAATAAGTATAAGCGAGTTATGAATCTCATCCTGATAGGAGATGTAAAATTATTCTGAAATGAAAGCTGGCGAACCTTAATCACAATCTTTTTTAACCGGGGAAGGTTGAATATAGTAAAATGATATAAACATCCCCGTTCCACGCAACCTGAGTAAATATGGTGAGTCTTAGGAAGATTGTATTCCTAGAACTTTAGTTTAAGTTATGAGTTGATGAAGAGTTTGGAATTATTGTATCACCGTTTGGGCCATCATAATTCAGAAGTCATTCAGTAAACGTTTGAGGAGCTAGGGTACTTTAAATCGTAAACCCAACAAACTCAGTCAGAACGTAATACTAAGATGAAACCCCTTAATATGAAGCTACTACCCTAGTATGTGATATACTAATAATCGGTTTAAGAGTTTAAAAATTAATATCTTGAAATGTTAGCAACGAGAAGCGTTAATTAAAGTTATGTCTTGTAAGGTTTTAAACATGATTTATACTTTTTTCAAAATGTTACATTTTAGACCCTAGGGTTTGGAAAATTTGCAAATAGTTCCTGGGAGTTATGCATTTTACGACTTGTTCCTTCAATTTTTTAAAAAGATATACCAAGTAAACCTTGGACTTTGAAAAGTGACATAATAGATCCCTGGAGTTATAACTTTGATAAAATGACACTTTTAGTCCTTTTAGTTATAAGTTTCCGAAAGTTATGATATATACCCCTTGCATGGATTATAATTACAAAACATGTCCAAATTGCCATGCAAGCTTAGTTTAACATTTCAATAGACATTTATAAGTTATCATAAACTAAAATATGAATTTTTAGAAAACGCACACAAGTTAAAAATAAATGATCGTTAAGCTAGGAAGCAAAACGGGTCATATTAGGGTTTCAAAACGTAAACGCGTGGGTTTTAAGTTCAAATTCCTTCATTAATCAATAAAGTAGTTATTTTAACATTAGTTAAGCATGCTAGGATAGATTATAACAATATTTAACCATTATAACATTTAGTTTTAAGAAAAACGCGAAATTAGGGTTTCGGGTGTACGGTTTTAGATCAAAATGGAAAATGAGCATGAATTGAGTTATGAAACTTTAACAAGAGTATATTTAGGATCATATGAACATTATAAGGGTATAGTAGCAGAATTATAACATTCAAAACCTGGGTTTGAGCTTCAAGGAGCAAAAATGGTGGAAACGGGTCAGAATCGGGACTTTCGGCTTCGTAAACGGCTGAGAGTAACGACTCTCCGGGCTTCGTTCTTGGTTCTTTTACTTCCTATGTATGTAACTTGAGCCTCTTACGATCCACTTAGGATCTATTAGAGCAAAGGATTGCTTCTATGTAAGGGTTATAGAGGAGGAAGTGGGGGATGAAGAAAAATGAAGACATAAGAGTCCTATTTATACCCATTTGAAGCATAGATGACTAAGGAAGCTTTGGTTCTGTTCTTGGACGTGTGGAGAAGCTAGGGGGTGATGTGTTGAAGCTACATGATGAGTCTTGAGGTCTAGAGGTGGTAGGATTGCAAGGTGGAAAGTTTTTAGGGGTGTTTAGGTGTCACGACTAGAGAATGTCCAACAAGGAGGTGATGTGGCTTCATTTGAGACCAAGAGAAGGTTCCAAGCCCCCCATGTGGGTGAGCAGCTACAAAAGGTGTCTGAGAAGGATTTCATGCAAGTCCTTGCACATGGTTAGGCTAAAATGGGTTAAAAAGCCAAAAATGGGGTCGGTCGGTTTTGGGGGCTCGGACATAGTTTTTTCCATTCAAGAGTCTTTCCAAGGTACATTGTGGTTTAGAATGATTAAGGATAGATAAATAGGTTATTCAGGTCTGGGATTAAAGTAATTACAAAGATTAGCAAATTGGTTTTGGGTTCAAACGGATTAAAAATAAGAAATAGAGGTTTACAGTTCAACCTAAAGCTTTTAGGGATTTCTTGACTTTCTTGGTTTTATAATTTCGTATGATTTTGATTAGGGAATAGATTGGAATACAGATCCGAGGGCGCTTATATAAAGTATAGTAAAGAAGTTTGGTCGTTGGTTTAAATTTAAAAATGGGTTTGAAATTAAGATAATGGGTCAAAATCAAATTAGGCATAATTAGGGTTTTCTGATTTTCGTTAAGGTTTCTAAGCTTTGATTTCTTTGCACATTGCCAAAGTAAATGATAGATGGATGAATTTTAAATGTATTTTATGAGTTTTACAATGGCCCTTGGGGTTGTTATTTGGGATTAGAAATGGTTTAAAACAAGTAAACGGGTTGAAAGAACCAATTAGGGCACATTTAGGGTTTCTCTAGGATAATACGTTTTATGTACAATGAAGTAAAATGATGATTAAGATGAAATAAGATTGAATAGGAATGATATGATGTAAAATAAGTTAGTTACAGAAACATAATTGAGTGTTTGGTTTGTGGGTTTTACAATGATAAAAATCCAAGAAACAGGTCCATAGGTTTTGAATCTAGCTTTGGTTTAGGGTTTAGGGTTTTTTATTAGGGTTGTGGTGTAAAAATGTGTATGAAAAGTTTATGAAAGAATATTTAAGGATTTAAACCATTTGTAAAATGAGTGTAGTTATCTTGCTTAGGTGGTGGTGAAGAATTAAAATGAAAACAAGGTAAAAACGGCTATTTAGAGAACCATCATAATGACTTGTACATTGGAGCTTTTAGAGACTTGTACTTTGAACTTGAAGAAGATTTTAATATTTCAAAAAAAATGAGATTATATTTTTCTGACCAATTGTGCTTGAGTACCTTGTACATTCATTTTAGATGTTAAACTTTCCATGAGATTAGGGTTTAGAGGCATACGATAACGGTTTAAAGCCCGTTTTGATATAACGTTGCGAATAGTACATTATAGGAATAATGTACTTTGTAAAAATGATATTATGATATTGACTTGATATATTATGATGATTGCTTGACATATATGAAGATAGGATTGTCATAAGATTCAGGTTGCGTGAGCTTGTCACTTAGTTATGACATACTGAGATATATAAGTAATATAATAAAGCAAAAAATTTCCCCGTACAATTATGATAATAGTAAAATAGGTTTTGCATTTGATGAAAATTCTTGGGTTGTTATACAATGCCTCAAATGGAGCAGCCTTAATGCTGGTATGGTAACTGTTGTTGTACAAAAATTCCACTAACGGTAAATGCTTATCCCAGCCTTTTCCAAAGTCGAGTACATAGGCACGTAACATGTCCTCCAACGTCTGAATAGTTTTCATCTATCACACGGACCAAACATCGATGGAAGTAAGGCCGTCACTCATATAAATTGAGTACCAATGTTTAATTAGGAGGCGTCAAAAAAAGTGAAGTGAAATTCCTCATCACGACAGAGCTGATCACTAACTGGCAACTCCATGCCTTGAAGTACTTCCTCAAGTACTTCTTGTCCAACTCTCTAACGTGTCATCATCTTGCATAGGCAAAAAATGAGCAAACTTAGTGAGACGATCATCGATAACCCAAATCGTGTCTTGATCGGTTGCCGGCTTTGGCAATTTAGTCACAAAGTCTATCGTTAGGTTCTCCTATTTCCATTGTGGGATTTCTAGTTGAACCAACAAACCAGACAGTTTCTGATATTCTACCTTAACCTTGGCACACATTAAACACTTACTGACATATGTGGCAATTTCTGCTTTCATTTTGGGCCACAAATTACAGCTTTTTTAGGCTTGGTACCTCTTACCGATCAGGATGGATGGAATAACTTGACTTAATGAGACTCACGCATACTCAAACTCCCAGGTCACCAAAATACGGAATCCAACTTCGATTGTTCAAACACAACATTCTGTCAGTACAAGGTTCTAGCTTGTTAATCATGTCATGCAAATCTTCGTTGATGAAGTTCTCTTCTTTCTTGGCTTCCGATTGAGCACTCAAAATCTGCTTAGGAAGATTTAACCCTATAGTCATAACTAAGGCCCGAACTCGTAGCGGCTTACTTCTTTCCTATTCGACTCAGGGCATCAGCCACCACGTTCGCCTTTCCTGGGTGATATTAAATTTCACAGTCGTAGTCGCTCAACAACTCTAACCATCGTCGTTGTCTCATGTTCAGCTCCTTCTGATCGAGAATATGTTGCAAACTCTTGTGATCAGTGAACACAACGCACTTTGTACGCGTAACAATAGTGCCTCCACATCTCAAAGTAAAACACTACTGCAACCAAGCTCTAGGGTCGTGTGGTGGTATAGTTCTCTCATGAACCTTAAGTAGGCGGAATCGTAAGCTATAACCTTCTCCATTTGCATCAAAACCGGCACCCAACCCTTTTTATGCGAAGCAAATCGCAATATACCACAAGTCTCACTTCCTCAGTAAAGCCAAAATCGGCCACTATACAATTTTTGTTTCAACAACTGAAACGCAACCTCTGCCTTTTTTCCCCAATCAAACTTCACGCTTTTCTGAGTCAACTTCGTCATAGGCCTAGCGATTTTCGAGAAACCTTCGATAAATCGTTAGTAGTAACCAGCCAAACCTAGAAATTGATGAATCTTGGTTGGTGTCTTGGGTGATGCCCAATCCTTGATTGATTCAATCTTAGCGGGATCAACATGAATACCTTCACTCTCAATAACGTGACTAAGAAATTTTACCTTCGACAACCAAAATTTGCACTTTGAAAACTTGGCGTACAACTCCTCCCTCTTAAGTAACCTCAGAATTAACTTAAGGTGCCCTTCATGCTCCTTTCTACTCTTGGAATAGATCAAAATATCATCGATGAACACGATCACGAATCTATCCAGATACGGTTTGCACACCCGATTCATCAAATCCATGAATACTGTCGGTGCGTTAGTCAAACCAAACGGCATTACTTGGAACTTGTAGTGACCATAGCGAGTCCTAAATGCAGTCTTGGGAATGTCTTCCTCACGAACTCTGAGTTGGTGGATAACCCAATCACAGTGTCGATATTATCTTAGAGTAGACTCTTGACCCTTGCAGTTGATCAAACAAGTCGTCAATTCTCAGAAGTGGGTATCGGTTCTTCACAGTAAGTTTGTTTAGTTCACGGTAGTCGATACACATCTGAAAAGATCCATCTTTCTTTTTGACAAACAAAACCGGAGCTCCCCAGGGTGAGGAACTGGGTCTTATAAATCCTCTGTCAGAAAGTTCTTGCAACTGAGTGGATAACTCTTGCATTCGGTTGGTGCTAATCGGTACGGGGCTCGTGCTATAGGTGCAGCTCCAAGGACTAAGTCAATTTGGAATTCAACTTGTCGACAGGCGGTAGCCCAGGCAAGTCTTCTGGAAAGACTTTCAAAATATTCCCTGTATCATAGCACGTCCTCAAGCCGCTTCTCCTCCGACTTATCCTCAGTCTTCTTAGATGAAACTTGCGCTAGATAAACTTGGCATCCCTTCTGTATATACTTTAGGGTCTTCGTACACGATATGATGTTCAGCTTTGACTTACTTCCGCCATCACAATCGTCACCTCGAATTATCAACACTTCATCTCCATAAGGGATACGGATGACCTTCTCGTTACAAATGATCAACGCGTGTTATTTCGCCATCCAATCCATACCGATGATGATGTCGAAACTACCAAGTTCTACGAGCATTAGAATTTATGTCGATTGGATGACCTAATAATCACAAACGTACAGCCCGCCAAGGACGACATTTTTTTCCTGAATTCTTCCATCGGCAATTTCATGCATAACTAGTGTCTAAAGTGGATGGTGCTACATCAAGCAAGGCACTAAAGGTAGACGACACAAAACTCCTATCGGCTCCCAAATCGAATAACATAGAAGCATAACAGTTATTGAGAAGGAACGTACCCATGAGAACGTTTGAATCGGGTTTGCTCCTCCTCCTCCAATAGCGTAAGCCTTTACCGTAGCTTCATTACTTCCAGTCTGGTTTCCAGTCTTGTTTCCATTCTTGTTTCCAGTCTTGTTTCTACGGTTCTAATTTCTTAACTTAGGACAATCTTTCCTAAAATGTCATGGCCTTCCACACTCATAACAAACAATACCCGGCTGACTCCCAACTAGGGCTCTCTGAGTGTTTGGAGTAACTGTAGTCGTACAATCCCTAGTTATATGACCGACTCTCTTACAGTTTCCACACCTCACAGTACACGGTCCTACATGGTGCAACTTGCACTTGTTGCAGTGAGGAAAAGATCCAACATACCCCTTTTCTCATTGTTCCCAGCCGTGTAAGCTCTTGCCATATGTTCTGACCTCCAACATTTTTGTAGCTTGAAAACTGGTTGTTACCCCCGATTGTCTCTCGGGTTGTTATCCAACCTTCTCTTGTTTTCAGCACTTCTATCTTATCCTTTCGCTTTTATCCATTAAAGTTGTTGGCAATACGAAATGCATCGTTGAAGTTATGGGTCAAGCAGCGATTACATTTCCCTGAATTATTGTCATGCAACCCCCAACGAATCTCTCAACTTGTCCGCGCTATTTGGGACCAATTCAATTACACAACAACAACCAGCTCCTAAAATCGTCTGGTATAAAGCGGATCAAGTCATTTCTTCACAATACCAAGTTCCACAACCCTCGTCTCCATCTCTGGACCTCGTTCTTGACAGTACACTGATGTCATCAACTTCATAAGTTCGCCCCAACTCAATGGCATAGGCGGCCATCAAAATTCCAATTGTCCTCTTATAGAGTTCCACTATGTCAATGGCACTAGCAGGAAGCGTGCACGAAGCATATCTCACTAGTACTTCTCTGGACAGTTGCAAATGTGGTAACACCATTTCCATCTTCTCGAACCAACAGTTAACCCCAACAACTCCTTGCTTGGTCCCATTAAAGCTAAGTGGTTGGCATTCAGAATCTTGATATGTGCACTCATTCGAACAAGGCACAAATCCTCCAAAGTTATAGCCATTTCCTCCTATGTTCCCATTACCATTTCCGTTTCCTCCATTTCCATTCCTTCCATTTCCATTTCCTCTATTTCCATTTCCTCAATTTCTATTTACTTCCTCTTGACCATCCCCGTCTCTCATAAGAGGTTCAAGGTTCCTGGGCATGTGTACGAGGCTCCTTAACGCTTCCTCATTTGACGGATCCATTTGCCTCCTTAATCCCTTCACGTGTCCTTGATGCTCCAGATCAGGTGTTAGGCATTGTCCTACATCATAACAATACACAACACGGTGAAATTTCGTGGTGATACGAGGTGGGTAACGGGGTTCGAATAAAATAACAAGTATTATTATACGGAAATACAAAATCATAATAACTTCATGATAATGCCACGATTTAGTAATAATGCAATATGCAATAAGCAGAAGAAAATATCATTAAGTTAAGAATATCGAACATAGAATGGTAACATTAGATTTCATATCATCAATACTAATGGTTACAACACGGTTCCAAAATATAGGATTTACAAATTCCTAATAACTAGCTACTACTAGGTGCTACGGGTCAATACTAGGATACTCAAGAAATAATCTTAGAACGGTAGCCCAAATGCCTCCTGGCACAAGCCTCAAGCCTAGCAATCCTCATGCGATCATAAAATCTGAAATGCCGAATCTGTCTCATCTCCCTCTGAACACGCAACTCCCTACGCTGAGACCGGGCAACTCTCTGACTCGCAACATCCATCATGTCTCTAAGTCTCATATTATCCCGCTCCAGCTCTCTGATCCTCTCTAACATATCAGCACTCTGCTGTCCTGTCGCTACAATCCAGTGTCCCTGATCCCTATTGACACTCTCAATAGCCTGAACACGATGAACCGGAATCTCCTCAGTGTGATCGTGAAACCTCTGAACCAGATATCCTAATGTCTCATACGTGACCTCTACAGCTCCCTCCTGAGCAGGCTCAGAGATATCATCAGCTACTACTGGGTGAGTAACTCTATCAACTCTAACCTCAACCGGGCCTCTCGCACTCGCCTCAATCTCCTCTCGATCAACAGCCTCAACTACAACTCTATCATTAATCCCTCTTACTCTAAGAGCATCCGCATAAGCAATACACTCGTCAATCTCTGCCTGAGTCTCGGGGTGGTTAATATTCATCATCACCCTCACAACCTCTACAATCCATTACTAAAGTCTGTCCCTTCTATGCCTAAAATGACTCAGAACTATCATCTCAAGTCAACTCTAATCAGCCTTGTAGGTACTATGGGTTCAAAATACTATCTTCCGAATAACCTTTAATATCTTGTAACTGTCTCAGGATCCTTATCCTTAGGTGATGGTAAAAGGTTAGCACGGCATAAGATAAATGTTCCAAAGGGTAGGTTGAAGTTAATGGTTTAGATTCCCAGTAGGGGATCTACTCATTTTGCAAAAACGGCTCGCAGAAGAAGAATCATGAGGTAATGTCTATCAGGAAATAGCAATTTCGGAAGAACGAGGGAATACTCGAGGTAAAATGAACATAAAATGTTGAATAGGTTCATACGCCAATGATGGTGTGGGTGATGAGTGATCAAAATATGAACAACTAGATGCAGAATTAGATAAAGCATCCGCAAAAGAATTCAAAGAAGACTCTGATGATGAACTCAATGATGAATCCCTTGAAGAATCATCTGAAGAAAAATGATCTGAAGAAGAGTAATCAACTGAATGTCTCACAGCAAGACGATGAGTGGGTAACGGTCTAACCCTCTTCCTCATAGTCATCATGTGTACCTGCCTATTAAGTGGTAGCGGTCGCGGTAGACAAGAGGATAGGCCTGCCCAGGATGCCCCAGCACCGTACCACCCCCCAAGACTATACCGATGACTCGGAGTGGTCGCATGTGCACCAGTTGCAATATGAAAATAAAGTGATTATTTGATTAGAAAGGGTAAGTCTCGGTGAAGGTGTACCATAGGTGAGCGTGATGGTGATGTTCCTAGGTGTAATCACTTATATGAAGAATTTTTACGATCGGGTCGATGAAAGAAATGGTGAAGTAGCTGTTAGGTGGTGGTAATATGATACTTTTTTTGATGACGGGTTGTTTTCGTAGAAATCACTCCAGGATAGGATCAAAACTGTATTCAGATGCGGGTGAATATTCAGGTGATGCGGGTGTATAGTCAAGTGTTGTGGGTGTCAATTCTGGTATCAATTGAGTAGATCAGAAGGCTGGATCACAGAACGGTTTTAGTGTCAGGAATAGTGGTATGTTTGAGTACCATAACAAGATAAACTCATCCAGTGATGTCCCCACACTCTCCTAGACAAATCTGGATGTAACTGAGTATTTAAAATATAACAAGATAGCCATGACATGCACAGCAAAAGTCTATATAATATCTATGGAAAACTAGAAAGGGGGTTGAACTAGGCTTTACGCTTTTTTATTTATCTGTTTATGTTTGTTGTAAAACTTAGATTCTAACTTTTTGTGAATTCACGCTTGCAATTTGAATAATATAAGTTTATGAAATGATAAAAAGAGTAAATACAAGAGATTAAGAGTAATGAACAATCAAACCACATAGCGGAGGACTTTATAGTGGTTCGTGTAAAGAAGCACCTCTTCACCTAATCCTCTCCTCGAGCACCAAACTCGAGAGTTTTCATTCAAACTTTGTCAACTACTTCTCCACCTCCCTTATGGTGGAGAAAACCGTACACAACGTTGCTTACACCGATTTACGACACAAAGCTAAATGTCGAGTTCTAATCTTAGCTAGAAACCAATATAACATAACACAACTTCACGACTTGTTCACGACTTCAAAATTCAACAACTTCTTCACAACTTCACACCTTCTTTACAACTTACCCACCTTCTTACAACTTCACACCTTCTTCACAACATCACAACTTCTTCATAACTCACAACTTCTCACAACGTCATAAACTTCTTCACAATTTAAAACTTCACTTTCGCAACATACTTATCATTACAACTAATCTAACACTACTTGTAGATCACCACCGATAATATATATACTTACAAAGATCGTAAAGATCTAGCTCAAATACACTCTACTTACAATATATACAATTGATTTACTAATTGTTGATATTGGATGCCAACGATTGTTGTGCCACTAAGGTTGTAATACTTCTTTCAATTGATGATTGGAATGTATTTGCTCTTGCACTTGGGGATTAAGATTGAATCACTTGGAACACAAAGCTTTGTTATGATTATTGATCAAAGGATTTAGAGAGATGTATGGGATGTTTTAGAACAGAAAGAATGAGTGCAAAAGGTAAGAAAAACGTTGGGGAATAGTCCAGTATTTATAGGGAAAACTAGAGGAGCGGAGTCTATGACCGGTCCCCTTAAATAGGGTGTCGGCCCCCTTATAATTTAAGGGCGACGCACATGTATTTGAAGAAGGGGTCCGAAAATCATTCTTTTTCCGGATTTTTTTTTTTATTTTCAGCACGCTCCTCTTTTTTGTCCCCTATTCAGGGGGAGGTGTTTACGTGGAATTTTCTAAGCGTTTTTTAGGCTCAAAAAAAATTAAAAAAAACAAAATTTGTTGAGGAGATTTGAAATTCAAAATAAATGATTTTTTTTGAAGAAAACATTTCTTTTGAAATGTAGAAAACTGTTTTGTTAGGTGTTTTCATTAAAAATGTTTACAACAATTTAATAAAAGTTTTTTTGAGCCACGTTGAATTATAAAATTTCCTTTGATCATAAAATACATTAAGCATTTATTTTATAACATTCCTTTAAGTGATTGAATTGTTGAAATCGAGATTTTCTAATAAATACTTGTTTACGTTTTTAATTTTTACGTTTTTGAACGTTTTTTATATTTTGTGATTATCAAACGTAAAAGAAGTGATAAAAATATATTAATGTTTTTTTGGCATTATATTTTCTTCAACAATCTCCCCCTTTTTATTGATTACAAAAAATAATTTTAAGATCTCATTAGAAATGGTAAAAATTTCTTTTAAACAAGTATTCTAGTGAGTTTCATGCATTTCTCCCCCTTTTTTGTGATTCAAAAAAGGCAATCGTCATCTGCGGATTGCTAGAAAAATTGACGAATTTAAGTGCTCCCCCTTGATGTGTGCTCCCTCGTCGAGGGGCACCCAAGGAATCGGCTAGGTTTCTTGGCTACACAATGGTTTAGAACAATACAAAATATTTCTAAACATGTAGCAGGAAGAAAAATTATGGGCATACAACCAACAATGATAAATTCATTAAAATTAAAATGTGTGTGAAACACACTCATGCATACATAAGGAAAAATAACATGCTTACTTTACATGAAATTACAAACTACAAAATAGTCTATAACTAGTAAAGCTTCATAGGACTTGCTTGAAAAATGGTGGATGATCAATTATTTGAGAGACTAAACATAGAGTATGTTTAGTTTGGGGAGGATGGTGGAGGTGGTGTGATAATGATTGGTGGTTGTGAGAGCATAGTTTATATATAAATAATTTATTGGAAGTTTCATCTCTTAACCCAAAGATGAGGGTTTAGTTGTGGATACAACAAAGGCACGAGTTACCATGTGCTTTAAGTAAATTCTAAGGAATAGTATGCTTCAATGTATGGTTGATGAAGGTGATGGAGTATTAAAAATTAAACTGACAAGTGGTGTTTATTAAGGTAGAGAGGAGGTGATGTCCATTGATGCATTTCTATGAGTTGGAGGTGGTGGAGAAACTCTTGGAGGAGGAGATGTTGGTGGGTTCAAGTAACCATTTGGTGAAAGTGATGTTGATGAGGTTGGTGATTTGGGTATGTAGTCAATTGAAGATGAAGAAGTATCTTTAGTTGATGGTGTTTTGGAGGGTGCATTAGGAGCACTAGGTGATGAAATTAGGAGTTTAGGTGATGGAGTTGTTGTGTCATCTTGGGTTAAATCCACAAACAATTGTTTTGGTGGTATGGATGCAGTTTTTGGTCTCTTGGAGACTTTGGAAATAGAGGCTCTAGTGGAGGCCATGGAGGTTTATCAGTGGTTTTGATGATGAATGAGAGAGATGGTGAATTAGTGATATGCATTTGGAGGGAATTTATGGGAAGAGATTTGTTTGAAAATGGAATGAATTTGAATAAGTTTAGGGTATTCCAAATTTTGTTCAAGCATTCTGGGCAAATATAGCTGATACTAGGTAAAAGAGGGCAGAAAAAGCAGAAAAAAATACTGTTTTACCCGTGAGATACTATGGGCGGTCCCTTAAAATTAGGGGGCTACCCTATGAAATTAAGGGCGCCCACTGTCTTGGGTTCCATTTTTCACAGAATAAAACGATTCTTTCTTAGATTCTTGTGAGAGTATTTTCATTTTGGTAGGATTTATTTACAGGAAGCCCTATAGAGTTTTTATTAGCACATTTAATCATATAACTTATAATAAACACATGAGTCATGAAAACAAAAGTGTAATATCTTAGTTGATTAATTAACAACCAAAGGTTTAAGGGTTCATTGCAAACAATTACATAAAAGATAACCAAAAAATAAGTCATTCTGTATATATCAGATGTTCACAACAAGTTGTTAATAAAATACACATAATTAAGTTAAAAAATGTTTAAATAATTTAGCCATATAGTTTATTCATCCTTATGTCATCACTTCTTTTTCTGGCCTAAACACTCCTTTTAGTGCATTGCCAAATACTTGAAACATCCGAGCATCTCCTTATGCATTTCTTATATTTGGTTGAGCAAGGTGGTTCTACTTGCTAGTTCAAAGAGAGTTTCATCGGTTTTGTTCGGAAGCGGTAGGCATTTGGTTTTAGTTTTTTTTGATAGTTGTGTGGATCAGAGAGTTAAGTTTGGTGGATTGGAGATGGGGTACTTGCACGGAAGGTTTTCTGACATCATTTATCATCTATCATTCATGTTGTTGAGTATGAAGTGCCATGATGATGAGATATATGGATGATTGAAAACGCATGGGTCGCCTTTGCTTTGAACGTCACTCGAGGTCGTATGTGCTTTTGTTGTTTTCTTTTTTTTTTTTTTTATTTTTTTTTTTATTTTTTTTCTTATTAAGAGCTAGAGGACGCATAACTTCGATTCATCTAATGTTTTTTCTATAAATGGCCTATTGTCAAGAAGATTGATGGATATGCTTCCATGATGTGTCGATAAAGAGAAGAGTCTTTTTTTTAACATACTATGAACATGCCCATTTGGAAGATTTGCGGTTGGATTTAGCTCTAGCACATTCGATTCTTTTGACAAAAGATGTATAGAAAGACTTGTAATGTTCCTCCGCAACTTGAAACACATCACAACATGTGAGGCAAGTTAAGCGAGGAGATGTCACGATGTTTCCTCTAGTCTGAAACTAAATTCTCTTCGAAAGAGTGTCTTCCCATTTATTTTGTCTAGGGCTTAGTTCTTTGTAAGGATTGATTTGGAGTAAGAGTGAAGGTTTTGACTCTTTATGGTACGGTTACCATGTACTCGCATTTCCAATTCAAGAAGGTGACTGAATGTCATCGAGAGTAGGAAGGGTCGGTGGTAATATGGGTCCCTCGGTTTCTTGAGATTACTCAAGGAGATGCAAGGTCCCCACTTCGTTGAGTGAAATAGGCTTGACCGGTTGTAAGGAATTTTGAGGATTGACCGGAATTGGAGGCTATAGAGTATGTTTAGAGAAGAATTAGTACGAGGCAGCTAAGTAGCAGAGAAGAGAAGGACAGATGTGAGAAGTTTTTATGAATAGCCATTTCTTGGTTGAATCATAAAGGAGATGACAAGATAGCCATATTCATCGGTTTGAACCGTGACTTGATATAGAAGTCTAGAATAAATCTTGAAACAATCGGTTCTGTTGATTTTAAAGATGACAATCGAAGCAGTATGTTTATGTAGAGATGCTCGATGTTGTTGGATTTGTAGTAGGTTGATCAACAAACATCGACCTTCGTGTTAATGTTGCGTCTTTTCAATGGATTTGTAGAATTTGGTTTTGGTTAGGGAGATGCGGGGGGATTTTGGATACTCTTTAGGGATGTAGGATTTAGTGCGGGATATATCGGTGGTAGTGGCTCTTGGCATTTTGTCACCTAAACAATTTATCAACAACATAAAATGTTACAAAAAAAATGAAATTAAGTTTTTTTTGAGAAATGACAAATGTGGGACAAGGATTACTTCGACTTTAAAAATAACTCTTAAGAAGTGATCCATGTGTTCCTTAATTCGTTTTTGACTTAATCTCGGATGTTGAAAAATATATATTAGTTATATATTTCAACATCAAGACCATGAACCAAACACTCCCTTTATTAACATGAAATTTGTTAAAGCTTGTCAAAAACTATATGTCAAGTATATATCATGTTGACAAGTATAGGTTTATTATTTATAACTTGATAAAAATTAAGTAGTGTTTGTTCTTATTCAAAAATCATGTTTTAAAAAGTTAAACCAAACGCCCATTTTATTTCAATTACAAGTATAATAATATATCAATTTATATATGAATTATATTATCTTGATGATTATACAAGTTAGTTAAGTGTGTCTATTCAAGTGTTCAAAACTATTGGGTGATTGGTCATTTCGATTCTAAAAATTGATCCGTGAAGAAACTTAACCAAACAACCCTTTAACATATTTTCTATTGGATTTGAAATTATTTCATTTGGGAATGTACGTTTTGATGAGCAAAGTAATGTTGTTTTACCATGTTTTTGGCATGAATCAACAATGTATAAACTTTGTTTTAAGAAAAAAAATATGTATATTTATTGAGAATTTTGAACAATTAATTTTTGTGATCTTCAATTAGTGTTTTGTTTCATTCCTATCAAGAATTGTAGTATTCTTACGGATTCGGGTATCATTATAGTTATGGAAATCATTGACTAAAATGAAAAGTATGAAAATGTGAAGACACCCTAATTTTTGATTGAGAGTAAAAATTAGTTGAAAATCAAATGAAAGAAATGATGGATAAACTTACAATCGATGTTGTTGATTGATTTGGTTGTGATTACCCCTTGAGATTTTTGGTTAAATGCGGTTGATTTAAAAGTTTTGATTTGATGGTTATGGTGTTGGGTTTTCGTCCAACAGTTGAGGAGGAATAAGTGGAAGAGAGAAATTGTGTTTGGACAAGTAATTCGTCTGAATATGGGGTGTTTTAATTTCCAGTAGCCGGTCCCTTTATTAATTAAGGGGGGCGCCCAATTTACACGGGCGGATCATAATTTTAAGGTGTTCAATTTTTTTTTTTTTTTTTTTTTTTTTCTTTTTTTTTTTTTTTTTCGATTTTATAGCCAGTTTTTGTGCTGAGAATGAATAATTGACAATTTTTAATTAAACCTTTGTTGAAAATTTAAAACAATTTCTTTGACTATTGCGGACGGGAGATAATCAAGACGTCAATTTGAGAGGGTGATTCTTAGAATAAGATGAGTTTTCTTACAAGGGGAGGAATTAATTTCTTGAAAAAGAAAACTTAAATTGATTCGATTTGAGATTGAGACAAGAATGGGATGTGAAAATAATGAAATAGCAAGACGTAGTTGAGAATATCAACAAGTTGATTTCTGGATATAGACCGTGGTTGATGGGTTGACATGGTTTTGAGACATTCGTGGGGTCGAAGGGGGTTTGTTTCATCCATAGTGTTGCCTATGGATCATTGCTGTCGACTATCCTACTTCTATGTTAATTGTCAACCACTAGCTTGCTCTTCTTCATCTTCGTGAGTTTGCTATGTGGTCATAGAAGATTTCCATTTTGTAGACGAATGACTATAATCTATACGAAAGAATAGTTATAGAGAACTAATCTCTTCAAAGCTAGAAAACCAACAAAATGGTATTTCTAGAGACTACACTATTATTTTTTAAAAGTAACTAATTATACTACATCATCATAGTAACACATAGACATTTACTTATAATCTATATTCTACGAATATGAAAAGTGAGACGTTACCTTAAGACTTTCGTAATTGCTTCGTAATGTCTTCACAATGTATAATGTTAAGAGTTCATGGAGAACTTATCATGAATTCTTTAGTCAGTAGACAAATAATGATTTGTAGAGAATCACACCACTTCAATGTTTTTTGTGATGGCTTAGCCATTGGTTACCCAACGTTTCATGTATACGACGTTTTTTGTTTCCGCATATGTTTTGCATTTGGTTTTGACACTCAATACATGGTGAACAACTTCCACATAAGTGAAAATAAGTGGGATTTGTGAATGATTTATTAAGTGATTAGGATAGTTTTGTCTACCTTGGTCTTCTAGCGTTTTTGAGTGTGTTTTAGACCGAGAAGAGGATTATTTGTCATTCTCTGAGCGTTGAGTTTTAGGGACCTCATTGTGGGGTTTAGTGAAATTACAATTCGGGTTTTAGGTAGGGTACAAAGAATACCCGGCTGATTCCCAACTAGGGCTCTCTGAGTGTTTGGAGTAACTGTAGCCGTACAATCCCTAGTTATATGACCGACACTCTTACAGTTTCCACATCCCACAGTACACAACCCTGCATGGTGCAACTTGCACTTGTTACAGTAGGGAAGAGATCCAACATACCCCTTTTTCTCATTGTTCCCAGCCGTGTAAGCTCTTGCCACGTTCTGGCCTCTGACATTTTGCCGCTTGAAAACTGGTTGCTGCCCACGATTGTCTCTCGGGTTGTTCTCCAACATTCTCTTGTTTTCAGCACTTCTAGCATATGCCTTCAGCTTTTGATCCATTTAGTTGTTGGCAATACGAATTGCATCTTGAAGTTTAGTGAGTTCAACAGCGATTACATTCCCCAGAATATTGTCAGGCAAACCTCCAATGAATCTCTCAAATTTGTCCTCCTCATTTGAGACCATTCTAGTACACAACAACACCAATTCCTGAAATCTTCTGGTATAAGCAGTCAAGTCATTTCCTTTCACAACCAAGTTCCATAACTCGTTCTCTATCTTCTGAACCTCTTTCCTTGGACAATACACTTCTGTCATCAAGTTTATAAGTTCTTCCCAACTCATGGCATAGGCGGCCTCAATCCCAATTGTTCTCTTATGAAAGTTCCACCATGTCAATGCACTGTTCAGAAGCGTGCACGTAGCATACTTCACTTGGTACTTCTCTGGACAGTTGCTAATGTTGAACACCGTTTCCATCTTCTCAAACCAACGAGTTAACCCAACAACTCCTTCCGTCCCATTAAAGCTAAGTGGCTAACACTTCAGGAAGTCTTGATATGTGCACTCTCGAGCAGGCATAAATTTTCCGAAGTTATAGCTATTTCCTCCTCCGTTCCCATTACCATTTCTATTTCCTCCATTTCCATTTCCTCCACTTCTATTTCCTCCATTTCCATTTAGTTCCCCCTATTCACCACCATCTCCTATAAGGGGTTCAAGGTTCCTGGCAGCGTTATGAGCTCTCAACGCTCCTGCCATTTGGCGATCAATTTGTTCGTTAATTCCTTCACGTGTCCTTGATGCTCCAGATCGTGTGTTAGGCATTGTCCTACAACATAACAATACACAACACGATGAAATTTCATGGTGATACGAGATTGTTAACGGGGTTTGAATAAAATAACAAGTTATATTACACGGAAATATAAAATCATAATAACTTCATGATAATGCCACGATTTAGTAATAATGCAATATGCAATAAGCAAAAGAAAATAAAGTTAAGAATATCAAACATAGAATGGTAACATTAGATTTCATATCATCAATACTAATGGTTACAACACGGTTCCAAAATATAGGATTTACAAATCCCTAATATCTAGCTACTACTAGGTGTTACGGGTCAACACTAGTATTATTAAGAAATAATCTAAGAATGGTAACCTAAATGCCTCCTGGCACAAGCCTCAAGCCTAGCAATCCTCATGCGATCATAAAATCTGAAACGCCGAATATGTCTCATCTCCCTCTGAATACGTAACTCCCTACGATGAGACCGAGTAACTCTCTAACTCGCAACATCCATCATGTCTCTAAGTCTCATATTATCCCGCTCCAGCTCTCTGATCCTCTCCAACATATCAGCACTCTGCTGTCCTGTCGCTACAATCCTGTATCCCTGATCCCTCTGGACACTCTCAATAATCTGAACACGATGAACCAGAATCTCCTCAGTATGATCGTGAAACCTCTGAACCAAATCTCCCAATGTCTCATACGTAACCTCTACAGCTCCCTCTTGAGTAGGCTCAAGGATATCATCAGCTACCACTAGGTGAGTAACTCTATCAACTCTAACCTTAACCGGGACTCTCATACCCATCTCGATCTCCTCTCGATCAATAGCCTCAACTATAACTCTAGCATCAATCCCTCTATCTCTAAGAGCATCCGCATAAGCGATAAACTCGTCAATCTCTGCCTGAATCTCGGGGTCAATATCAATCCCATCACTCCTCACAACATCAACATCCATCTCTAAATCAGTCCCTCTATACCTAGATGGCTTAGAACCCTTCGCCGAACTAACCTCGAAATCCGTCGTTGACTCAGGACTCCTAATCCTCTTAGGTGATGGTAAAAGATCAGCACATACATAAGACAATGCTCTAGGGATAAGTGAAGATAACAGTACAGATGCAGCAGGGGATCTACTCCTCTTGCGAGAATGGCTCACAGAAGAAGAAGAATGAGATGGTATATCGGAAATAGCAGCAGATGAACGAGGAATGCTCGGTGCCAATGAACATAAATGATGACTAGGTCTCATACCCGATGATGGTGTGAGGTACATCGAATGATAGAAGTATGTAACAAATACGATGCACAATCAGATAAAGCATCCGTAGAAGAATCCAAAGAAGTCTTTGATGATGAACTCGATGATGAATCCCTGGAAGAATCATCCAAAGAAAAATGATCTGAAGAAGAGTAGGCAACTGACTGGCTCCAACAGGCGATGAAGTGGGTAATGTCCAAACCCTCTTCCTAACAGTCATCATTGTACATCACACCCCAGCCTATAAGTTGGTAGCGGTACGGTCGACCATGTGGTATAGGCTATCCAGGTACAAGAATCATGACTCGACGTCAAAGTATACCAGATGCTACAGGTGATCTGCAGGTAGAAAGGGTAGTCTCAGTGAATGGTGTACCATGGGTAGGTAATGATGGTGTATCAGGTATATCACTGTCTGAAGAATTATCGGTCGATGAAAGAAATGGTGAAGTAGCTGTTGTTGGTGGGAATAGGCTGATGGATTGTTGAACGGATCCTCAAATCCTCAGATGGATCAAACTCCGTATCAGATGCGGGTGAATAATCAGGTGATGCGGGTGTATAATCAGGTGATGGTGGTATAGTAGGTGAAACAGTAGGTATCAGTGCGGTATCAATATGGGTAGTAGGTGGAATCACGGAAGGTGTAGTGTCAGGGATAGTGGTAGGGATGGTACCAAACAAGATAACTCATCCAGTAGATGTCCCCACACTCTCCTCCGATGAATCTAATGAAACTGAGATAACAGAGATAGCCATGACCTGCACAAGCAAAAGTTTATATAAATATCATTTATACCAACCATGCGTGATGCGGGAAAATAATGATCAAATGGATAAATGAACGAATGAATGAATGAATGGGTAAATGAATGCATAGATGAATGGATGAATGAATAAACCATCGGATGAAGTACCGCGAAAAGAATGCAATATAATTATAGTAGTATTAGTTATACTTAGTATTTAATTACATAGTACATATACATATTACGTATATGTAAAATCACGTAAGGCACATATAATCATGTAGGATCACATACTAGTTATAGACCAGACCTAGTTTATACTACCTGGTTCTCTATAACCTTGGCTCTTGATACCAATCTGTCACACCCCCAAATAGGGTCCCGTTCGATTAAGCGTCCGGAGGCGTGACGTCACTGATTATCTCAAGTACAAAGCATAAAGAACGACCTCTAAGGGTACGTTTTAAAAATAAACACCGTTGCATAAATTTAAAATATTAATAAGTTTTACATCGATCAAATTTAAAAGATTCAAAAGTTAAAATGCGGAAGCTTAAATAAGTTCAACAACGGTATTTAAAGACATAGATAAATTTCTGGTAAACCAGTCCGGGCAAATAGACTTCATATAAGTCAAGCAACGACATCCATGCTAAGCACCTGAGAAAAACATGTTTAAAACGTCAACATAAAGTTGGTGAATTCATAGGTTTAGTTCAAACGTAATTAATGTGGACCACAAGATTATCAAAACGTATACGACAGTTATAGGAGATACAACTTCACATAAAGAGGCATTTACGTTGCACTAAGCTCATGACACTGAAGCTAATACTGAAAGATAGCATGTACAGTGCTATAAAGGCTTGCCCTTCAGGTGTCCGACCAAAGACCACCTAACTAGTTTCGACATGACATATATCTGTTAGTTCTTGGCAAACTCGAACTAGTAAGTGCTTCTTACCCGGATAGGGATAATTAGTCCCAATAGATCTATTTATTCACTCGCGCTCACTTAACCAGCCAGTCGGTTAAAGGTGATTAACAGTTCATGATAATTCGGGCAATAGTGGTCTAAACGCTACTTAGGCAACACGTAAACGAGGAATTTATCATGTATAGTACTTGTGTCCAGTTTTAAAAACAAGTAATGTTTCTCACCCAAGTTATAAAATAATTATTCAAAACGAGTAAAGGTGGGGCTATGAACTCACCTTTGAAATAGTATGGTAAAGAGTATACGTCAAAAAGTATGATCACTCTGAACGAACGATGGTACACGGGTACGACCTAAATAATATGGGTTTCGATTTAGACTCGAAACGATAACGGAGTGTGAATGATGCATGAACGTTTATTATTTATTTGGTAAACGTTGTTTATGTGTAAAAACATTAGTGACTGAGTTTTGTGAAAAGTCTTAGATTATTAATAAATGTACATATATATAATATATTATTAATTATATAAATATAATATTATATTATTGTTAACATATACGTAAAACTATTGTTGTTGTAGTTTGGCATTTTACCCATCCCTGAGTAATTAGTCAAGACATTTTGATATTCTTGTTTTTCTAGTATTTTCTAAGTATAAATAATTTATAAAAATTTCGGCATGACTCGTTCATGTTTAAACGTTTTCCAAAGTCGTAGACTTTATTTAAAACCATTTTTAAATCACTTTCAATCCACTTTTTATAATTACAAACTATATATCATCAAACCTCTTTTATAATTTATCAAAAGACCATTCGGACCCTTATTAGGCTTTTAGACCCACTAAGCCTAATCTTATTATTCGTAACGTCTAACGTTCAAAATAAGTTAAACGTATAGCGTCTAAGTCGTACACTATTAAATAAGCTATTCATGAACTTATTCAATAAGCTACACGTAGCTTTACGCCTTGGTGTTTTGTATTTATGTTGGGCCTTAGCCCGTTAAGTCCAAAAATGTAGTTTTACTTATCCATATAGTCCGATAATCAAAACGTTTAAATAATAAATACGAGACTTAATAATTAGCTATCAATAAGCTCATAATAAGCCAAGACAAAGACCCATTAAGCCAATCGCGGGCCTTAAGTCACGGTTTGGGCTTGTGTGTTGGGCCGAACTCTTATAAGCTCACATGGACCCATTTATTAAGTCCGTTACGCCAATAAGCACCGAACAAGTCCTCGATTCATCAATAAGCTACAATAAGCTCTTGATAAGCCCAAGTAAATTAAGCCGAACCACTTAAGCTCAAGAATAAGCTCGTGGTGTTGGGCCTTGGATGTGGGACGCGGCTAAAAGCCCAAGCAAACCATATTCGGGCTTATTTATTAAGCCGAATAAGTTCACCATTTATCCTTTCAAAAATAAGCTAGAAAATAAGCCAATAAATATAAGCCGAAACAAAATAAGCTAAACAAACACTTCTCCTTTCTTTTCTAGTTTGGGCCGAACCAAACATAAGCCCATTAAGCTCGATAAAATCAAAATAAGCTTTTCCAAAAGCTTATTCACATAAGCCGAATACAATAAGCTATAAAGTACTATTTTGATTACACGAAAATAACCACGATCACAAAACTATGATTTCCTTATGTTCCTTGTTATATATTTCGAACCATATGCATAACCTTTTAAGGTTTATGTAGTTTTAAAATCTTTGTTTTTACAAAATAAGTTGTACAACTAGTATGTATGCATCAAGATGATTATGAAAGTACAAGTTATTAAAAGATTTGAAGACTTACAAAGTTTGAAGGTTTTAGGAAGATGAACAAGACTAACACAACCCAAATGTTGTTTAACTAATACCTGAATGATACAAATGATCAAACCTTCAACAAATCTTCAAAAGTTTTTGATTAAAAATGAAAAGATATGAGTTTATGTATGTGTGTGTGTATTTTCGGACAACAAACACAAGAAGAGAGAAAAATATGAGTTTTGTGTGTGAGATAGGAATGAAACTATGAGATGTAAATGGTATATATGCACAATTGCTTCACACACTAAGAGTGTGTATGTGTGTGTGTGCCATGGGATAGGACAAAGGGAAAGAGGGGACCAAAATGATCTCCCAATCATAATTAATCAAGGACATATGGTTCGCTAGAATGGTGGAATCTTGTCTTATTGTTTTGAAATTCAAATTTGGCATCCAAGGTTTTTAAGGGGTGCTTATTTAGACGTGAACTAGGGGAGAGGGGACCAAAATGGTCTTTAACATTCTAAGAGACTAGTGCTTCATGTTTGATTTAATTTCTAAGTCTTCCATGCATATGCTCATATTTTAAATAAATCACAATTCTCATAAGTAATGAAACAAATAACGGTATCACCGAAAATTATGAAATTTTAAATATTGCCTTGAAATATAAAAACATGGCTATTGCCAAAATACTACAACGTTAGGTGTCCTGGTTCACTCTCGACGACGATTCTTAGATAAAAGCGAGAAAACTTCACGGTTAAACGAAAAAGTTAAACAAAACTTTTAAAAATTCAAATTATCGACCGGTAACGGCTAAAATATTGAACGGAAATTTGCGGGGTGTCACAAGTATTTCCATGAAGCCTTTCATCTTTCAGAAGGCTTCTCTGCCTCCGCTCTCCACTAGGTTTTCTTATCTGTGCAGCATTTGAGAGCTTTGAAGAATGGTAAAGATTTTTTCGAAGCCCTTCGAAAGGAACCGACTTAATGCTGCCAGCTTTCCGTTGAGACTTTGTATCTCCTTCAACGTCTTCGGTGGCTTGAGGTCTATAATATCATTTACTTTTGAAGGTTTAGCCTTTATTCCCTGTGATAGCGGAATTTTGCAAAATCGATAAAATTTTACAATCTTCCTAGGCAATGTACCTAATCGTTGTAGTGTAGTATAGGCAAGACTTGAGGTATTGATCAGTCTCTATGGGAATAGTAAGGTGGGTTCGAATTGTATGTTCACTAAGATCTAAAGGTTGAGGGAAGAGTATTTTTTTATATATTTTATAAAGGCAAGTAAAATCACGGGTTTTGAAGGAGGGTTTTTAAACTAAGCAAAAACTAAACTTAATCTAAACTAATTATGCAAGAAAAGTAAAATTGGCAGGAACTCGTATAGGTAAACAAACGTGCTCACTTAATCATCCACTACTCCCTAGTTGATTTCTCTAATCCATTGTTCGTCACCCTCGTTAGTGTAATGTGTAAGTATTCCCCTCATTCAATTGCGAATTGGTCACAGACGCACCAACATGATCACCCTAAGCAAGCAACTCCTGTCAGACACTTTTCCCATCTAATAGTTAAACCACGCGCATTAAATACTTAATTTGCTATCTTCCCAAATGTTAGGGTTTGATTTAGTTCTAATCACGTTTCACTAGACGTCTACGCTAATGTAATATCTTGTAGCAATTTTTCTAATGCCTAACGTGCACACCACTAACAAGAAGTAACAAATTAGAGTTCACAAACTAAATTTCATGCAATCATAAGCAAACACATATAAATTTAGCCTAACATGTAAACAAGAAGAAAAGAAAAGCAATTAATCATCAAACACATAGACATATTTGAAGAGCATTGTTTACACCCTACCAAAATGTTACACCCAAATCGCCATAGCCTTCTTTGTATGTACTCATCTTTAGTACATTATTGTTATCACATTTGTTAAACCCTAGTTAATTATTTACTTGAGTACATGGATGCTAAGTCGAGTCATTATTAGTGTATATAATTTTGGGACAATTGAGATTCATGGTAGTTTTTCATTATATGGAAAAATGGGGAAAAAGTTAAATTATTACCCATACGTGCTTAATACACTCCATGTTTATTGATCATCCTAATTTGGGTCATTAATTAGTTTATTATTGAGTTGTCATAAAACTCAAGTGTAAGGTTGATGTGTCGTTGCACGTAGGTAATATTTATTATCAAGTTTTACTATTTTTATTTTGCCGACTTTACCTAAAACAACACTAACGGACATTGTACCCGATCAGTTGTAGTTTCGTTGGTAAGTAGGGTGTCGATCACTAAGAGCGAGAGAGTTAAATCCTAATTTTATCAATATTTTAGTTGTCTAAGTTAGTCCTAATTTATTCTATGTTATACCTAAGTTAAACCTAAAACTAACGCGGAAAGGGGGGTTTTCAGCCTGAGAAACTGCACGAGTTTTGGTTTACCTAGACTGAGATTGGACGATTAACACACACAAGCTAATATTTAGAAGATAGAGAAGCGGTCAAGCCTATTATAAGGAAAACATATTAACCATATTCAATCTAGTAAAACACAGGTTTTAGTTTATAAGTGCAATGATTGTCTTATCTCGTTGTTGATATATCATTCCTAGATTTAGGCGGTACTTCTTCCTAAAGCCTAGACATGCTAATTCTGTCACAATTAAACACATCCGCATAAAGAAATTATGGTTGATTATAATCTATCTTAGGAGACAACATTGGTAAATGTAGAAACCTAACTCATCGAGACTTTACCCACTTATGTTTAATCGTTATATATATGCTGGTAGTCTACTGCCGATAGTGTTCCAAGCAAAGAACTAGAATGCATTTGTAAATCCTAATTCACCACTTAGTTATACCATTCTTTATGTCCAGAGAAGCACTAAAAGCATGAATTCATAGTCCTATTATTCCAGAGTCACATATAAACTATATGTAGTTCTATCCCAGACTCTAGCCTACTTGGTCCGTACCGCCAGATCCAGTTGAATGATAGATTAAACACATAATTAAACATAAGCAAGTATAAATTGATAAACATAAAACAACACACAACTTATAAGAAGAAATCGAGATAAATATAAACAAAACGTTAAATAATCATAAACATGGCTAATACCTAAAGGTATTAGCCAATAACCATTGTAACGAATACAAATGTCATAGACAAACGATTAAGGTAACCTAACCAAGTTAATGAATGATACCAAAAAACCGAACTCAATATTTATGAGTATAAAGAATTTACAAGGTTTTCCATGGAATTTAAGGTCGTAGCGGAGACTACGAAGCACCACTGTTTATTTCTAAAAGGACAAACCTGGTGGTTTAATGATTCTTCTCAGTTCTTATGGTAAAATTTTGCACACGGGTTAAATTCTTTTTTTGGTGTTTGGTTTTTTGAAGCCTCTGGAATTAAGCCGATACGCTGTATTAGAGTTTGTCAATACGGCGTATTAGGGTTTTCTTAGAGTGGGGACCACGATAAATATCTTGCAGAATCTTTCATGAACCGTCAGTGAATAAGGCGTATGACTCTTCATGGATACGGCGTATTGGTCTTCAAATCTTTATGGTTGCTTGTGAAGTAAAGGCACAGATACGCCGTATCTTTTTTGATGGATACGGCGTATTAGATGTCAGATCAGCAATCTTTGAGATTTCTTCGTTTAAGTCTCAAAATGCGGTGGCCTTTTAAGTTCAACTTCCATCATCCAATAGCTCCATATTAATACTAGGTCAAATAACAAATATAAGCAATTAAGTACCAATCCATGGCATGAAAATAAAAAAGAATTATCAAATTTAAGCTGGATGAGGAAGAGAAGTCAATATAAATATACGTTATTTGATGTCATCAAAAATACCCCCACTTGAATCCTACTTGTCCTCAAGTACACTTTAGAAAACTTATGAAAATGTATCCCAAACTAAGGTTTAAGACTTTTCTTTTAAGAAATTTTTAGTTAATACTTAGCACACAACCCCACACCGTCACTAAAAATGGGAAAATGAAAACACTCAAATACATCACTATCTACGTGGTAACAATGTAACAAGATTTGACTCCAAGTTGCTCTGATCGTGACATATTCTATCATAAGCTTGGCAAGGATACACATCTCCACCACTAAAGCTAAGGAGTGACAAGCCTAAAAAGGTAAATTGGGTTAAGGTTTAAGGGTTGATCATTCTTTCCAATCTCTATTGATATCAATATTCCAGAAAAGGTAACAAAACCACACATACACATCCATAACGATGGATGAGACATATGTGATTGCTCGATCCTTAACTCGAATAAGCTAAAGAATATGATTAATAATCTTTACCAATAGTAGTAAACCAACAAGGCCAACAAAATCATATATACACAACCATAACGATGAAATAGACATATATGATTGCTCAGATCCCCATTCAAATAAAACCAAAGGTTAGGATGAAGAACAATACAAGGTATGAATCATCAAATCTTTCACCAACAGTAATACACCAACAAGGCGGACAAAATCACACATACACATCCATAACGGTGGAATTGATGTGATTGCTCACATCCTCATTCGAGCAATACCGAAGGTTACGTATTAGGTATGGGAAACATATAATTGTTGTTAAATAAAAAGAACAAAACAAATAGATTAAGTCCAAACAAATAATGAATAGTTTCGCTAGTTACTTTCTCGACCTTACCCACAAAAAAGACACAAAATCATAGACTCGTAAATGTCTTGATCATAGATCAACAAAAACAACCTTAGTTGGCGTTCCCGTAATGGTCAACTCTCAATCATCCATAATATACATACTATACAACATTAGGTGGCGATTCTCCACTTAATACATGTAAAATACTTATTGGTTTATAATTGCGACCTTAACTATAAATAAATATCCAACATAACTTTAACAATCGTTGTTTTATACACGTAGCAAACGAATAATGCGTTCCTTCAAATAACAAGATCGGTTAAGCAATTAGACGAATCCGATTATATCACAAACCTTACTTTTTTTCTCTCAATCTTTTTTTGTATTTTTTGTATTTTTGATTTTTTTAACATAAACTAACAAATTGAATTAAGGTGTATTTTTTACTACTTCACGAACATGATAAATCAGAATGATTAATATCCGATCATACTAGTGAAAGTAGTAAAAATACACGAGCGAACTACTACTTTTACATTCTTTATTGCATTGTGTAATTTCCCGACCTAACCATGGATAGAAAATCAACACCATTGCATTGTGCAGTTTCTCGACCTAACCGTACATAGAAAATCCACACATGTACACAGGAAGTACAATACTTTACACAAAAGCAACTAGCAACCGATATAATTAATCTAATAGGGTAGGCTAAGGTGTAAAGGTGTAACGAAACAAAATTTGGTATAAGAAAAGAAAGGAATGGCTCAGCAGGTTTTTCTATGGGTATCTTACTCTAAAAATGAGAGTAAACAAAAGGTTTATACGGGCGTTAACTAACCAGTGTAGTTAGTTAATATCACAATATGTATAGGCTTTTTGGTGTAATCCTAGAAATTTACCGGTTTAGAAATGTCACTCCATCTATTAAAAATAATGCTGATTATTGTGGTCTCAAATAGATATACCAAGCCAAGTTTTAAAGTTTACTACAGTCACCGGGACACTCATATTTTTGTGGAATTTGGGTAAAAATTGGAAAACGGATAAGTCCTCACAATATCTAACAAAGGTTATGTGTGCGGGGTCATGCAACTAATAATTTCACAAAAAATATGCTAATTTTTTTTTTAATTTGATATAAATTAGGCATATTATTTGTAAAAATAATGACAAGTAGGTGTTCTAATTCTCCTCCCCCCACTTGATTTATACAACGCTCTCGTTGTATAAATACAACTCCCTCGTTGTATAAATACAACATGAAATATAGGAAATTAAAGAATTAGAACAGAAAACTCCCCTAAGATTTGCTGGGTATGATCCTCCATTTTGCGTATATAAGCAAGATTGTGTGTTGTAAATGCGTCTGAATACCAGCATGACTACAACACACATATAATTCCAGAAAAAAGCATTCCACCAAATTCATCTTTTCGTTCAGTAAGGTCGCTGTATGAAAACATAAGAAAACAAGTGCAATTCTATCTCTGGTATTCGTTGGTTAGAAATCAAAATAAAAACCTAAAATTGTATAGGGAGTCAATACGCCATATCCATAAACCAGGATACGCCGTATTAAGAACTGTATTAAAAATCCTAAGTAAGGGTCAGTCACCTAATACACTATATTTATTTAATGAATACGCCTTATAGACAGACCTGACAATAATGTTTTAAATTATAGAAAAGTAAAGACTTGATACCATCCAGAAAGTCAATACGCCGTATCCATTGAGGTTGGATAAGCCGTATAGATAGTCTGGGAAGACAAACTCGATAAAAACTAGAAAATACATTTTGGGTTGTCTCCCGGTAAGCACTTTTGTTTACAACAAAGTCTTTAAGTTAGACTTGTCTTCAGCTCCATTCCGTTGTTGTATCTCATTCGCTAAATTGTTTACCTTAGCGAGCTCTCGAGCAACTAGTGATCCATATCAATTTCTAAAAACGTTTGTTGAACTTACTACCATGATTAGTAATTCTACCTTTCAAAAGTAAACCAAAACAGGTCACGTAATAATATATATCATCAAAAAGAATAATAAGTTATCAAGTACAAGTATATCATAACATGAACAAAATAGAAACCATGTCCATAAAATGTAAAACCAAGAGATTAAGGATAGGAGAATCAAGGATCATGCTGGTCCTGGGCGTGTGGAGCTGCTGAGGTGCTGGCATCACCATATGTCCTCTGTCGAACTCTCTGTCTCTCATTGATAGGGGAAAGTTGCCAACTAATCTCTCGTCGAACCTTGGGAATGCCAAACCACTCTGATGCTTGAGTTGAGTGATACGATCGACCACCCATGTGGAAAGTCTATCATGGTCGCTGCTCATCCTCTCTAACAGAATATGTTGCTCCATAATACTATCACACAAACCATGAACCTCCTCCTCTAATCTTTGCAGCCTCTATGAGACGGTCCTAGGTGCAGGAGCAACCGTAGTGGGTGCCTGTGCGGGTGCTGGATCAGCCAGAACACCCTCCTTAGGAATCTCCTGGTCAGCCAGAGTAGCTCTAGCCGCAGCAACCTGCTGCCTCTCTGGTCCAGGTGCTACCCAAGCCTAAACTTCTCCTAATCTATCATAAATACGCAACCTCACCAACTCATCCATGTTAATAAACGTGAGGTCACAGACTACCACTATCAATCCTCGAAGACTCTCCTCAGTAATCAACCTAAAGTGCTCAGCAAGACGTGCAACAAAATATCCTCCAAACATACTAGCCCCTACTTCCTCCCCTCAACATGCCTAAACAAATATTAGGCCATCAGATAGGGGTTGTTCACCACCGTCCCCTCATCCATACTCTTACGATAAAACGGGTCAGTAGCAGTCACCTTCTTAGGTGCCTAACCTTTCCCAAAAATGCTAAACGCGATCAACCTATGGCAAAGTCTCCTCAATGGGTCCCTGATAGATGTATAGGAGGGGACCATGCTAAAAAAATCCCCATCAGAAGAAATCCTGTACCAGTATTCAAGCAGATCAGCCTTGGTGGCTATCTCTCTCAAACTATCAGCCTAGTAGGCCCCAAAACCATCAGTCGCCATCTCCTCAGTCGTATGTAAACCCAAGGCCAAAATAAACTGCCTCCAACTCATCTGGCATCTAAGCCCCCCTAACTGGAAACAAAAAGTATGAGTGATTCATCGTAAATGACTCGTCGAGTAATAGTATATAAGTAAGTCCCGTTAGATGTGAAAATTGCTTGAGGGCAAACAATGATCAATCTTTCGGATGTCGTAATCCCAACGAGAATTGAATTAAAAACCATGTTTATGTTTTAATTTAAATGCTTGATTATCTTTTAATTTTTGGTTTTGGTTTATAAAACTACTTTTAATTATTAAAGATTATACTAATTAAAGATGTAAAAATTATACTAACAATTATACTACTAGAATTATGCTAAAATGAACTAAAAGAGATATAAGCCGAACATGCTTGCTAAGTGACATGAAAAGTTTCTCAAGTGTGAATTAAGGTTTTACTTAACGAATTAACTTCCTTAGAAAAGATAATTATCTCACAACGTTGGTTTATTTTGACAAAAATCTCTTAAAAATATAATAATTACCAGATGTGTCGTTTGACTATTTTTCTGGATTTTTCCCCTTAAAACATTCAAATTACAAATCTAAATAATCGAGAATTATTAATTAACAAACATTTTTACAATCCACACTTAATTTCCAATCCACTAATCACTTAGCAAGCACTAATAAACTACTCACTAATTATACTACTCAAATAAGCAATTCTAAACATATTAAACTATTTATTCTAAACTAATAGTATTGAAATAGGAAAGAAAGTAAAACCGAATGTCGAGCTAATAACGAAAAGTAACCACCCGATTTAATAAGCTAAAGAAAATAGTCAGTTCCGTCAACAAAACAAACAAATCTGTTATCATAAAACAAACACAACATATTATAATTCAGTTTCCCTATTTACTCAAAACAGTTATCACTATAATCGAGCCAGGCATAAACGGCCCAACAACAAATGGGCTATGACTTTGGCCAAATCCAGTAATTCTAAACCGAATTCCACACTAACAGTTCTTAATCAAAATGTCAAAACCGATTTTGGAACTTATTTATTGTTATCTAAATATTTCATTAATAAGCTAAACAAAGAACTCTGAACTCCGATAAGCAACTAGCAACCAGTCCTTTTTAAAACAGCTTAAGTGAAACGAAAGTCCATAGGTAAGCTTATAAGCTGTTTCGTCATTAATCTAAAATGATATCGCTAAGATGAGAACATTAAGCTAAATCCGAGATAATAAGCTAACATGAAACTAATTTTAGTAAATTAAATAAGCACTAAAGGATGAAAACTAAGCTACATCACAAGATATAATGGAACTTAACGAGAAAAATAAGCTAGTTGAAAGAAACAAAAAATAGAACAAACACTTAGGACTTGATTCTAATTGGGATCTAAAAGTTTAGATGAAATCTACACTAAATAAACACTAACTGAAACCATAAGCTCATTCAAACTGAATCAATAAGACTAATAAGCACTAGGCAACTTATTCACAACCTCAACAACCAATAAGCTAAACCGATAACCTCTTTTGCAAAACATATAAGCTCACGCCAAAATCGAACAAGCTATTATTAAGCTTATCAGATCTATATTAAGAGCTTTTAGAAAACTTAAAGCTTAAATCCAAAATCAAGCTATATTAAACTTATTACTCAAGCTTAAGAACCGGATCTTATTTAGGATAAGAGATGTATCGGATAAGCTCTTATGAAGCTTATTCGGTTTATTTCTTAATCTCAAATAAGCTGGTGGAATGGTCTCAGTTAATAAGCTAAATGAGAAAACTTATGTTTCGATAAGCTTTTGGAAAAAAAAGAAGAAAAGAGAATAAGCACTTCAATCACCAAACATTATCTTCATCAAACTTGGAATCTTTTACAATATCTCAAATAAGCTGAAATATCAGCTTTACAAATAAGCATAAATCGAAATAAGCTAAATCTAAAAAATGATAAGCTAAAAACTAGAGAAAACTTTTTAAATCTAAAACCTAACGAGGAAAAAAATGAGGAGAGCGTCTTCTTTTTATAGCCAAATATGGGGGCAGAATTATCAATTAGCCAAAAACGCGTCATTACTAAGCCAATCATTGGCCTTGAGTTTATGCACCTTGTACTGACCAGCAGGCCTACACCCCGATGCTCCAATAGATGGCCTCTACGTGTCCTTCATATTGCGTTTTATAAACGCATTGCATTAACTCTTTCTATTATTCAGATCTAAAATGGGAATGAGTGTGCCACGTGATGCATTGTTGAATTATTTAGAGTGCACGTGAGGTCCGAGTACCAAATCCCTTTTGATATCTCAATTACATCTTGGGCCTGCAGCTTCACTTATTAATCTAAATAGGCCGATTTCTTGTCATAGGCTAGAATTAATTATTCAAAACTGGTGGACCGAGTTCATATACAAATCTTGGGCTTCTTAATTAGTTTGGGTCGGTCCGACCCATAAAAATGGAGTTGGGCTGGTTCGATAAGAGATGAAGGCACCGTTGGACTCGTAATTCCGTTCTTTATTCGATGGAATGCTCGAGGAATTTTATGACTTCGTCTTGATCTCGAATAATTAGTAAGCTTGATCAAATTGAACCCGAAAATTCCCGTTTTTTGCTTTGTTTTCAATCCTTAGTACATGCAAGATATAAAACACAATACAAACATATTTGCAATATAATTTTCCATATTTTAGTGTTTTAAGTCTGATTTATAGTGTTTTCTAGGGCTATAAAGATGTGTGTTTAAGCACACATCAATCAGCAATGTCCAAACCCAACTCAATATCACTAAACCTATACGTGCTAAAGAACTCCAACATCAACTCACGAACTAACGGCCCATGAATCTCAAACATCCTCCTCTAAGCATGGCTAGTGAACACCACTTTCCCATCACACTCAGTGTGATCCATCCTTAGTCTATCATTAATGGCCTGATCCATCTCCTTGGTTAAGGCCCCATAATCCAAAACCTGCAACATGTGTACTTGTCTCCCCAATATCCTACTCAATTTCTCCTTGAAATCCTGAATGATCACGTTAGTGTACTCTTGGCCCTCGTATCTAAGCCACAAGTGTCTCTCAGCTCTAGGAGGTAGTGATTCCATATCTATAAAATTTAAACGTTATTAATACATAGGTGATGTGTAGTTGTGTGTAGGTATTTTATGTATCAAGTTTTACTATTTATATTTTGCTGACTTTACCTAAAAACAACACTAACGGGCAGTGTACCCAATCAGTTGTAGCTTCGTTGGTAAGTAGGGTGTCGATCACTAAGAGCGAGAACGTTAATACTTAATTATCAGTATTTTAGTTGTCAAAGTTAGTCCTAA
>BQNB010025184.1:0-59921 GCA_026074375.1 Tanacetum coccineum
ATGACAATCAAGCTCGATTTACAACTTGAACGTAGATTTCCATTCACCTCTCGCCAAGGAAAACGATACCCGTGTTGATTACTTTTTATTCTTTCCTAAGAATAATTTGTATGATACTTTGCTTGCGTATACGTATATGTATTTTATAAATATATATATTATATATCTAAGGGTTTATTTGATACGCGTGTGAAAAACGAACGACATCAAAATGGCACCGCTGTCGAGGAGAGGTGTAGCGATTTTTACGGGATTGTTTGTGTTCGAGCCTTGAAGATCCTTTCTTCGGAAAATTTATTTTTGTTCTTATAAAAAATATAAAAATCCAAAAATATTTTTCTTCTTATTTTTATTTTTCCTTTTCTTTTATAAATATTAAAAATACCAAAAATATTTTTTTATTTTTATTATCTTTATAAAAATTTTCAAAAAAATATTATCCTTTATCCTCTTACTTCATTTAATTCTTATCTTCTTTATCCTTTTATCCGTTTAATTCTTCGACATGTCTTCGTATAACCATTTTGGTTGCTCGTGGTGTGGAGATCCGTTTAATGGTGAAAACTGTCCGGGTTGTAGCAGTGTAGGATCCGGAAATGAGTTTTTCTATAACCCAAATCCTTATTCTTATAATGAAACACCGAACTTCTTTAACCAACCTCCACAGCCCCAGTACGAGACATACTGGTGTGAGTTATGTGGGAACGATTCTCACTATGGGTTTGATTGTCCACCACGGGTACCGCTTGTCTATGAGCAGGAACCGTGCTACAATCAAAACTTTAGTGATAATTATTATCCACAAAATTCACCGAGTTTTTCTCAACAATATATTTGCTATGATAACTGTGGGGGACCTCATGCGACTTTTCAGTGTCACCCGATGAACCAAAATTTCAATTCTTTCTGTTTTGACCACATTCAACCCCCACAGCAGTTCGATAATCATCAGCCTTAGGAAATTCCAGAAGTCACTCCATTTGTTGAAACAAATAACAAGCTTTATACGATAATGGAAGATTTTATGAAAAGAATGAATCAACAACGTGAGCATGAGGCTTTACTTGTAGCTCAAAATGAGCAAGAATTACGTGAACAAGAGCAGGCAGCTCAAGAAAAGGATGAACTTTCACCGAACTTTGTTTTTCGTCAACTTATTGAAGAAACGTGTGGAACAAAATTTTGTGAAGAGCAAAAGCAAAATATGGAAGATACGATGCTAGATTTGCTTAAAATTTGTCAACAAAAAGAGCTTTATTGTATTCATAATAATGTTAAAGATCTAATTGAAAGTGCTCTTAATTCTAAACTTCTCTTGATTAATTTGAATTCTCAACATCTCGATAAGGAAAAGCAGGAAGTTAAGAATATCGCCGAGACAACGACTAAACGTAGAACTCGTATTACAGAATCCTTGCAGAATTTTAAAGTTATTCACATGGAGAGCATAATTTCTTTGAATAATATGCCTCAAATTTCTCCGGTTAATGCAATCACACATGACTTACCAACCATGGAACCCGAGGACTCTCTCATAATAGGAAATGAGGAACTTAGCACTATTCCTGAAAAGGAATCGGACGAATTCATAAAGTCTAGTGTTGAGGACCTTATTCTAATCCCAAGAAAGTTCGAGGATTCATCCGGGAGTGATAGTGAGAGCGTTTTACCTTTGAGTGATAATTTCTCTCCCATTTTTGAGGAAAAATCCGTGACTTTCTCTAACCCTCTTTTCGATTCAAATGATTTTACCTCCAGTGATAATGAGTTACTATCCGATGAGGACGTTCCGGAAGATGTTAAAATTTACTCGAACCCTCTTCTCGAATTTGATGACGAATATATCTCTAATGACGTAAATCCTCTTTTTGATGAGGTGTTAGAGAACATAGAGACTAAGGACTGTAACATTCCGTATTTTTAGGTCATTTACGACGTCATATATTTCACTAATTTCTTTTTCTAGTACGTGTTTACTTTTAATTTTATTAGTTAAGTTAAATCGCGTATGTTAAAAATCAACAATTAGCGTAAACGGGCACCAAACGAATTAAAGTTTTCGTCAAGTAAGCAATATATTATTTTTATAAAAGTAATAATCAACTTTTTATATTTTATTTTTATTGATTACGTAAAACGTTTACGTTTCGCAATTTAATACATTTAGGCATACCCGGAAGCACCAAAACTTTTCTACGCTTTAACAAATACTCATTTTTATTCTCAATGCTCAAAATTTATAAAACTTTACCCACATTTATCACTTGGGCCGAAATTACCTTAAAAACACAAAGATATTACTAGTTTGAAAAACACATTCCTTAAATTCATGAGATGTTCTCATCTTTTAGGAACCAAGACCAAGACTTTCCCTAGAATTCCTCATTTGTGTCTATTATGTATCTAGCCCTTATTGCATCTAGCTACAAGAGTATATAATGCCTAAACTAGAAAGGATACACACACATCTCTCATTGCCTGGTAAACAAATCAAATCTCTCCCTCCTCTCTCTAGCTCACGCATACACAAAACAACACCCAATCCATACAAATTTTATTTACAACAATTACACACATACACACAACATATCTAAGACCTACTAAGAAGGTTTGAAGGTTTGGTTAAGTATTTTCATAAGTGTTGAAGCAAAGAAAAGTAAAATAGGTTTTCTTTGGGAAATTAAGGTTTCTAATTCTTGCAAGTTGGATTTAAAATTCTAAAAATAGGGTTTAGATTATATTTATCTCATCATTTATCACTATAAGGTTATCTATAAACTTTATGTTCTTTACTTTTATCATTTTTATGTGTTTACATGTCTATATAACTAAATCACCATTTAGGGTTTTAAACATGTTAAATGGATAACTTACTTGTGATTATGATTTTGTACACTTTTTCATATGATATGTGATTGGTAATATCATGGAATAATGAGATTATAAGTATGTTAACATGTTGGTTTAAGTGGAAAATGTTTAAGTATAAACTAGTGATTAAAAGTTAATTAAGGAAAGTTTATGATTTCATGTGAGATTAAAGACATTTGTGGGCTGTTTTAGTTCGTGTTTTAGACAGTAGGTTTTACATTTTATAAAGATAATACACCTCATGACGATTCCAAAATGATAAGAAACTCGAAAAACCGATTTATAACGAAAAAGATACGACGATTTCAAGTTTACGTTAAATATATTAATTTATAAAACTATTTTAATAAAAATTTTATTCACCACAGAAACGAGTTTTTAAAACATCATTAATATGATAAAACTTTTAAATACGAGAACAAGTACTGAAAGAATTCAGAGTTAAAGTAAATACGGAGTTAAAACGAATAGTTAGTATTTCGAGATTTACGATAACTAAATCTATAAAAATAATAATTTGGCTCGACAAAGAACCTTCTCATTCTATTCTCACTTGGGACAATCTTGTGTCCAAGTTTATTAACCATTTCTTCCCTCCCTCAAAAACAACAAATCTCCATAATGAAATTTCCAATTTTCAACAAAAGTTTGAGGAAACGTTTAGTGAGGCATGAGACCGTTTCAAGGAACTTCTTAGTGCATGCCCACATCACGGTTTTACTGAATTGCATCAACTCGATACCTTATACAATGGTTTAAACCCATCTGATCAAGATTCTTTGAATTCTGCCGCTAGTGGCAATCTATTGGAAAGAAGTGCACAAGATGTGTGGAAAATTATTGAAAACAAATCAAAAGTTCGTAATTCAAGAAACAAACTAATTGTTTCTCAAGTGAAAGCAAGTAATGTTGATTCTTCAGAGATAGCCAGTGCCGTGACTAGTGCCATGACCGCGATGTTTAAACAACATCAAGTAACCCCAGCTTCAGCTTCTGTAAAAGCTATTGAGGAATCTTGTGTTACTTGTGGCGGTGCTCATTCTTACCGACAATGTCCTGTCACCAATGACAACACTTTTTCGGGCTATCAAGACAATATTTAAGGATATGTTTCAGCAGCCGCAGTGAACTACAATCAGGGAAATACTGGTTATCATCCCCAGAGTGTAGCTAATCAGTTTCGACCCCCCGGTTTTGCTCAACTGAATGTGCAAAATCAAGGGTTTAACCAGAATCGAGGAAATAATTTCAATCAAGGTAACCAGAATTATCAAGCTCCACCTCAAGTTGGACCATCAAATGATCTCTCGAGCTACATGAAGACAAATGACATTAATATGAAAATAATGCAAAATCAAATAACCAATATGAGGACGGAATTAAAGAAAGAGATGGTTAATACGTTGACTAGACAAAAAATGCGTTCAAGAATGAGTTAAAGAATGAATTAACGAATGATATTAAGAACATGATGAGTAGTTTTTTTCAAATGAACATCGCTTCTTCTTCGGGTTCGGGATCACTTCCTAGCAACATCGTTGCTAACCCGAGAGGTGACTTGAAAGCAATCACCACCCGAAGTGGTAATTCTTATGACGGACCCCCAATTCCACCTCCTTTCTCTCCTCTTCCCAAGGTGGTGGAACGAGAATCCGAGGTGACAAAGGATACGGTGCAACCGAGTACCGAAAACATCCAACCTCTGGTAGTCCAAATTCAAGCTCCATTTGATGAGCCCGTTGTTGCTCCTAAGCCTAAACCATTTATACCTTATCCTTCAAGAGCTAACAAACAGAAGCTCTGTGAAAAAGATGATAATCTAGCTTCAAACTTTGTTGAAATCTTTCGGGAACTACATTTCGAGCTCAGTTTCGTGGATGCTCTTCTACATATGCTGAAATTTGCTTCAATGTTTAAAAGTCTCCTTAATAACAAAGAAAAATTGTTTGACTTAGCTAAAACACCGATGAATGAGAATTGTTCGGCGGTTATCCTAAAAAAGTTGCCCGAAAAACTTGGAGACGTCGGCAAGTTTCTTATTCCATGTGATTTTTCGGAGATACTTGAATGCTTAGCCTTGGTCGATCTTGGTGCAAGCATCAACTTGATGCCTCTTTCCATATGGAAGAAGCTCTCACTCCCCGAACTTACTCCTACTCGAATGATTCTTGAACTTGCAGACCGATTGACTACTATTCCATCCGGTATTGCCGAAGATGTCTTTGTAAAAGTAGGGAAGTTCCATTTTCGGCCGACTTCGTAGTCGTTGATCCTCGGGTTCCCTTAATTCTTGGGAGACCCTTTTTGAGGACGGCGTATGCTTTGATTGATGTTTATGGTGAAGAATTAACTCTTCGAGTTTATGATGAAGCCATAACCTTTAAAGTTGTTCAAACTTCGAGATACTCCTACAATGATGCTAAATCGGTTAATCGAGTCGATGTCATCGACGTTTCATGTGAGGAGTATGCTCAAGAAGTACTCAGATTTTCGGATAGTTCTACAAGTGGCAATCCCACTCCGTCTTTAGATCCTATCATTTCTACTTCTTTCCCATCTCTCACTCCTTTCGAGGGAGGTGACTTCATTTTAGAAGAAATCGAAGCTTGTCTTACAAATGATTCAATTCCACCGGGAATTGATGATGTCGACTTTGATCCGGAGGGAGACATTCGTCTACTTGAGAAATTATTAAATGATAATCCATCATCTCCTTTCCCTCTGAAAGAACTTCATTTTGAGGAAATTAAAACGATTAAATCTTCTATTGATGACTGATTGGGGCACAAATCTAGTTAAGGCTTCGGGGTCATGAGCTTAGTGCAATAATAAACGTTTTGGACTACTGAATGTGTTTCAGAGTCTACTATTACTTCGATCTTGTGGTCCACCCTTTTTACCGATAAACCTATGATTTCACTCAACCTTTTGTTTCACATTTTAGCATGTAATTTCCGGTCCTAGTTATGAAGATTGGAGAGGAGCCAGTGGCGGATAACAATGAAGACGATTTTGAGTTTTTAATCTAAATCTATGCAACTTTTATTATCTTTAAAAACTTAAGTCATCTTTTGGTATTATGAAGCTTTGTTTAATTAAATATGTACTTGAAATGTTTATGACTTTTAAAACATATGGGACCTAATGTATAAACTCTGATATTTTGCTATGGCATCGAATGAAATCTTGTCTTAAACGTCCATTTATGGTCGTTTCCTATATCTTGATTGTTGTACTTTGACGTAGCACCCCATTGTTACCATTCCGCTGCTACCTGATTTTGGGGTGGATACAGATGGAACAAGAGTCAAGGTTAATGACCAGGGGTTCATTTCAAAACCAGTCTATAACCACAAATTCCCTAAAAGTTTTTATTTTCTTTTCATTTTTAAATACATAAATCCTTCATCGCTATCCGATATCCACGCGCGCGTATTCCCTGATCCTTACTTACTTTTCCGATTGTCATTATTGCATTATATATAATCTTATATTTAATAATACTTAGATTAAATTCGATCTCTACGTCTATCTTTTGACATATCAATATCTATTCGTATCGGTCATTATATAAATATTGACCATTCCGATTAATTCATGAGTATTATAGAATTTTTATTTTCTTGGTTAGTACCAACACATTTTAACCTAGTTGCACCTTAAGTCCTTGTTAAATCACGTGTGTTTTTAAAATAGACTTGTTGCCAACCCGGCTAGAAGTTTTAATGTTAATCATTGAATGGATTGGTTTGGCATACCACCGAGCTCTCATCGATTGTTATGAGAAGATTGTTCCGAATTCCCATTGTTCCGGAAGTGGCAAGACTCTTGAAGTTCAAGGGATAGGCCGGACAAGATCATCGTTCACTTGCATGTATCAAGGCTGATGAAAAAAGCTCGATGACATACGTGTTGTCCGAGACTTCCTGAGTAATTCCAACGATCTGTTAAGGTTTACCTTTTGTTCGAGAAGAAATAATTTCGCATTGATCTGATTCCAAGCGCATCGCCAGTTGTTAGATCTCCATTACCGGTTAGCCTTCAGAAATGTTAGAATTGTCGAACCAGCTTAAAGAACTTTAAGAGAAGGGTTTTATTCGACCAAGTCACTCACCATGGGGAGCACCCGTGCTCTTTGTCAAGAAGAAAGATGGTTCGATGAGAATGTGTATTGACTACAGGGAACTAAACAAGTTGACTATAAAGAACCGTTACCCTCTCCCTAGAATTATGACTTGTTTGACCAATTACAAGGTGCATGTTGTTTCTCAAAATAGATCTTCGCTCGGGATATCATCAGTTGAGAGTCCGAGAGGAAGATATACCGAAGACCCGCGTTTTAGAACTCGATACAGAACATATGAGTTTCACAGTTATGCCATTTGGACTGACAAACGCGCCAGCAATATTTATGGACTTAATGAACCGCGTCTGCAAGCCGTATTTGGACAAATTCATAATTGTGTTCATTGACGACATCTTAATCTACTCAAAGTCAGAAGAAGAGCATGAAGTCCACCTGAAAACGATTTTAGACTTACTCAAGAAGGAGAAGTTGTACGCCAAATTTTCAAAGTGCGAATTTTGGTTTACAAGACGTCCCGGTTCCTAGGACATCGTGTTCAACCGTTATGGTAGTCCACTGTCCAAGCATGGTTGAGTCCGTACAAGAACTGGAAGACCCCTGAATCGTCAACTGAAATCCGTTCATTTCTAGGATTGGCGGGTTACTACCGAAGGTTTATTGAGAATTTCTCCAAGATCGCAAAGCCCCTCACCCTGTTGACTCAAATCAGAATAAGACATATATAGAGTGCGATAAAGCAAAGAGAAGCTATCCAAATTCTGAAGGAGAAACTATGCAATGCTCCTGTGTTAGCACTCCCCGATGACCCGACCGACTTTGATGGTAAATTGTATGCCATCAAAACAAGGTTTTGGGTGCGAGCTTATGCACGGGGCAAGGTGATAGCATATTTGTCCAAGACAATTGAAGAGAGCATGAGAATAATTTACCACCCACTACCTGGATTGGGTGCGGTGGTGTTCGCTTCTTAAAATCTGGAGACATTATCTTTATGGGGCCGAAAAGTGTTATCCTAACACTGACCACAAAGTCTCTAGTACATATTCGCCCAGAAAGAATAAAATATGCTCAAAAGGCGGTGGATCGAACTACTCAGGACTACGACTGGAGATCAAATACCAACCCTGGCAAGGCGAACGTGGTGCAGAATTCCTGAGCGAGAAAAGAAAGACTCAAGCCAAGACGATTATGTGCCTATGGGTATTACTATTCCATTCTGTGACTTAAGACTAAGATTATGGTAAGCGTAGAGCGAAGCTTCCACAAGGATCCTCAAAGCCTAGCTGATATGGCTAAAAGGATTTAGAAAGACACTTTGAGCAACTAGATGATGGTGGAAATTTACTTCTTGATCGTATCTGATTCATCAGTTTGTTGGTGTAGACGAAATTGATCATGGATTGAAGCTCATACCTTCTAGATATTAAGTAATCCGGTGCGGATAATATGTACTATGATCTGAGGACTGTGTTGGTGGCCTGGAAAAGAGAGACATTGCTGAGTACGTTATACAGATGTCTTACGTGTACTAAGATAAAGCTGAACATCAGAAACCTCAGGATTTCTTCAGCAACCAGAAAATCCTGCGTTGAAATGGAAAAAAGATAACAATGGAACTTTGTCACAAAGGTTGCCTAACAAGTACAGTGGGCATGATAATATTTGTGGTTCGTTTTGAAAGATTGACAAGACTGCTCACTTCTTACCTATTCGAGAAGACTACAAGACGGAGAAATTAGCAAAGATTTATACCAAAGGAATAGTATCGAGACATGGTGTGGTCTAACAATACATTTCCAGACCGTGATGGTCGATTCACGTCACAGTTCTTACAGGCAATCCTTTTCAGGAAGCGTTGGGTAACGAGACTAACAAGATACGGCTTACCACCCTCAAACCGACGGTCAGAGTGAGCGTACTATTCAGACGCTGGAGGATATGCTTCGAGGCTTTGCGTTATGGATTTTGTGGTAGTTTGGATACTCCATCTCATTGGTTAGTTTTCCCTATAATAACAGTTACCACACAAGCATTAAGTGCGCACCATTCGAGGCTCTGTACGGGCGAAAATGTAGATCCCCCGTGATATGGACTGAAGTGGGAGAAAGTCAGCTTATTGGACCAGAAATTGTGCAAGAAACGACTGAAAAGATTGTTCAAATTAAGGAAAGATTGAAGACGGCTAGGAGTCGCCAGAAAAGCTATGCTGATAAGAGGCGTAAACCTCTTAATTCCAAGTTGGAGACCGAGTGTTACTAAAGGTATCTCCATGGAAGGGAGTGGTACGATTTGGTAAGAAAGGAAAGCTAGCACATGAAATTGGGACCATTTGAAATCATAAGTGTGTGGACCGTGGCTTACGGCTGAATGTTACACCAGACAAAACTGAGTCCCAGCAGTCTCATGTTCGACCTTCAAGAATTCTGGCTGAGCCAGATGTTCAGGTGCCTTTGGATGAGATCGAGATTGATGAAAATCTGCGATTTGTCGAAGAGCCTATTGAGATCGTAGAACGAGATGTGAAAAAGCTAAAGCGAAGAAGAATCCCATTGGTCAAAGTTCGTTGGAACTCTCGGCAAGGAGCTGAGTATACTTGGGAACGTGAAGACCAATTCCAGAAGAAATATCCGAATCTTTTCTCTGAACCCGTACCCCCCCTACACAAAAGACAAAGTGGGGAGCCCCTAGTCTAGGGCAGCCCCCTTAATTTAAGGGGACCGCCCACCTATTTAAGGGGACCGCCCATAGGTAGACGCTCCTCCAGTTTGTCCTATAAATACTGGACTTTTCCCCACTATTTTCTCACCTTTTGCACTCATTCTTTCTGATCTAAAACAGCCCACACATCTCATTAAAATCCTTTGATCATCTAATCATAAAGCTTTGTTTCCAAGTGATCCAAGCTCAATTCCTCAAGTGCAAGAGAAGAATACTTCCATCATCAAGTGAAGAAGTATTACACCTCAAGTGTGTATTGCAATCTTGTTGCATCCATATCACAATTTGTAAATCATTTGTAAATCTTGTAAAGTTGTGTAGTAGATAAATCTTTGTGATTGTTGTAAGTATAGTTGAATCTAGTGATTCATCCAAGTTGTGATAGTTAGGTGTGAAAGTAGAAGTGAAGTAGTGAAGTAGTGGTGTGAAGAAAACTAAGGTGTGAAGAAGTTGTGTAGTTGTGAAGTTGTGTTGTGAAGTCGTGAAAGTAGTGAAGAAGTTGTGAAGTCGTGATAGATTGGTTCTAGCTAAGATTAGAACTCGACATCTAGCTTAGTGTCGAAAATTGATATAAGCGAAAGTTGTGTACGGTTTTCTCCGCCATAAGGGAGTTTGTTGACATAGTGAAGAAAACTCTCGAGTTTGGTGCTCGAGGAGTGGAGTACAACGAAGAGGTGCTTCGTTACTGAACCACTATAAATTCTCGTGTTGTGGTTTGATTATTCTAACTCTTATCTCTTGTCTTACCTTATTTGCTCATACTATCCTATTAATTGTTTAGATAAGTATATTGTTTATATTTTGCAAGTGTTGAATTCACATAAAGTCAAATCTAAGTTTTTATTAACAAACATAAACATTAAATTAAAAAGCGGTAAACTATTCAACCCCCTTCTAGTTTTCCACAGACAGAAAGACTTTGTGGTATATTGTGATGCGTCTGGGATAGGACTAGGCTGTGTGTTAATGCAAAGAGGTAAAGTGATAGCCTATGCGTCTAGGCAGTTAAAAATTCATGAGAAGAATTATACTACCCATGATTTGGAGTTGGGTGTGGTTGTGTTTGCACTTAAGATCTAAAGACATTATCTGTATGGGACAAAGAGTGTCATCTATACAGATCATAGGAGTCTTCAGCATATCTTTAGTCCAAAAGAGTTGAATATGCGACAGCGTCGCTGGATAGAGTTGTTTAGTGATTATGACTGTAAAATTCGCTACCATCCTGGTAAGGCGAATGTGGTGGCTGATGACCTAAGTAGGAAAGAAAAAGTAAATCCTAAGAGAATTAGAGCTATGAATATGACCCTTCAATCAAGTATCAAGGATAGGATACTGACGGCTCAGAAGATGGCTTTGGATGAGTTTACAGGATTGCAGAAAGGTTTAGATGAAATGATTAAACAGAAAAGCGATGGAACCTTGTACTACCTAGATCGAATATGGGTACCTTTAAAGGGTGAGGTGAGAACCCTTATAATGGATGAATCCCATAAGTTGAAGTGAGCGTACTATTCAGACTTTGGAAGACATGCTTAAAGCGTGCGTCCTAGACTTCGGGGAAGTTGGGATGTTCATCTTCCGTTGGTTGAGTTTTCGTATAACAATAGTTATCATTCTAGTGTGAGATGTGCTCCGTGTGAGGCATTATATGGTAAAAAGTGTCATTCGCCAATTATGAGGGCTAAGGTGGGAGAAGGTCAGTTGATAGGACCTGAGTTAGTGCAAGAGACTACTGAAAAGGTCTCGCAGATTAAGGATAGACTTAAGGCTGTGTGTGATTGTCAGAAAAGGTATGCTGATAAGAGGAGGAAGCCTCTAGAGTTTAGTGTAGGTGACTATGTCTTGCTCAAAGTGTCGCCTTCGAAAGGTGTGGTACGCTTTGGGAAGAAAGGGAAGTTAGCACCTAGGTTTGTTGGACCATTTGAGATTGTTGAGAAAGTAGGCCCTGTGGCCTATCGGTTAGATTTGCCTGAGAAGTTGAACGGTGTTCATGACACGTTTTACGTGTCGAACCTTAAGAAGTGTTTGGTTGATCCAACACTGCAAGTACCTTTGGATGAGATTCGAGTTGATGTTAAGTTGAATTTTGTGGAAGAGCCTGTGGAAATTTTAGAAAGAGAGTTTAAGAAGCTGAAGCATAGTAGGATTGCCATCGTCAAGGTTCGGTGGAATTCGAAACGTGGCCCTGAATTCATGTGGGAACATGAAGATCATATGAAATTGAAGTACCCGCGTTTGTTTAGTGATGTTAGTAGTTGAATTTTGAATAAGAAATTCTTTTAAGGGGGTAGAATGTAACCTTTGCCCTTTTTGTGTTCTGAATATTTCATTTATAGTCCTTTAACTATTTGACTTTTGTCAGTTTATTCAGATTTTGTACCGTGTTGACGATGGTAATTTTTATGAGAATTGTGGTGATTTTTGTGAGAATTATGATGAATTGTGGTTTATTGTGATTAATAATCCCTTTTGGAAGGTATTATTGTGTTATTTGTATTTCGGTTGGTTTGACCCGTAAATTTTTAAAAATGCCGAAAAACGAGTCTGACACGTCCGTTAATGTCCAAATGAGTTTTGAAAGGGTTTAAAGTGAAAATACGTCGTGTAAATACTCTAGGTTAATGGAAAATTATTTTTAAGGTGAATAAAAATGCTAATTAACTTTGGGGTAAATTTTACGGTTGAGTTTTACGAGCTTTTAAGTGACCCCGACACGAAAAGAAGGACCCGAGACCTCCTAGGATGCCTTGGACGATTTTGATATCACAAGGGAACCACAAGGCCGTTTTCTAGGAACCTTGTCCCATACATGCACCTTTACATATCCCATTTTTATTTCAAAAACACACATAGTTCATTTTTTCACACAAAAAGTATCTCTCTTTCTCTCCTTCTTGTGCGTCCGAACCAAGCTACACACACACTCTTATAATTTTTGAATTTTGATCAAGAAACCATGAAGACATAAATATTTCGGGTTGATTCTAGTATTTGGGTATTCATTTAAACAACGTTTGGGTTGTCAGGTTCGTGTCGAAATCTATAAATTTGAAGAATTTCTTGTAAGTTTTCAAATTTAAATTTTGTTTGTCCTTTTGGGTTTATTTTTATGCATAGATGTTAGTTGTACAAGTTGATCGTTGTGAAAATCGATTTTTAGAAGCGAAATGAATAGTATTTAAGTGAACCCGACACGAAAAGAAACGGATGATTAAAGGGGTGTTTGGTTCGTGTAATATAAAAAAAGAAAGAACATGGATTTTGTAGTTTTGATATTGTGGTCGTGATGGTTGAATAATATATGTTTCTAGATAGCTTATTTTTTTATAGTAGCTTGTATAGCTTATTCGGGCTTATTTGTAAGCTATTTATTGGCTTATTTTGGGCTTATATGCCACGAACCATTCCCAAAATCACTAGGAAAATGATTTTGTATTTTTGTGTTATGGCGTATGTTTTTTGACTATTTTTAAGGCTTATGGTAGTAACCAAATGCGATACGTAGCTTAATAGCTTATTTTTTTTTTTGCTTAGTATACGTATTTTTGAGCATATGGGCTCACGGCCCAATAAGTCTATTTAAGCCGTAGCTTAATGGGAGGGCTTATTGTGGTCCGGATTATTTTCTACTTATAAGTATATACTTATATATGTAAATGGACCTTGATTTTGGACTTTGATCGTATTTTGGACTTATAAATATCTTAATGGACCCTTATCGGATCTTAAAGCCCAATAAGCGATATTTAGTCGTTACGAGAGTTTTGATGGACTTTTGAAAGTGAAAATGAGTTTACGAAGTGATATTGAACGGTATTTTGGGAAAAAAGTTTTAGTAAACGTAAAAGATTGAGAATTTGGAATTTTGTCGAAAAGTGTTGAATTTATGAAATGTGTTGAAAATAAGGTTTGAACCTTGGAAAACGTTGTTTGAGAGCGTACAGGTCATGTCAAAATTTCGTAAAAAGTTTATACTTAGAAACTTTCCTAAAAACATGATTTTTGATTTTTAAATAATAAAATATTATTTAATTATTTTATTTATTTAATAAATTCGCTAAAAGACGAAAAATATAATTTTTCTCGAAACTTCTCTAATGTGTTTATTATGAGTAAACGTTTCATTTTTAACCGTGTTATGATTATTTTGGAGTGACTAACATTACCGAATGGACTTGTCGAGATATATTTATAATTATTAATTATAAATATTTATTTATATTACGTATATATTTTTCTTAAATAGTATAAGTATGTATTACCGAGTAATTAGATTGATAAGATTTTGGAGATATGTCGTCAACCATCACACCACTAAATTATTTTGGGTAATTGTATAACGCGTCTAAACTCTATGCATCAAACGTGAAGATTGTTTTGGAATTGGATGATTAAATTATGACATTAACTAGACTAGGTCGTGTGCAGGTGTCGTTGCATTTGCTTGTGTGATTGAGATTTGGTTGCTAAAGACTTGCTTAAGGTGAGTTCTCGTAGCCTCACTTTTTACTGTTTTTCTGTTGGGGGAAAATAATACTCAAATGTGTTTTAAAATGTTTTGAATTGAACTGTGCGAAATGTGATTTTGTTTTTAGGACAAGATATGTGCTTATGACTGTTATGTGAATATTATGCATGACTATTGGATCAGATGGGTACGCCTACCTAGTGTTATGAGATTATTGGATCGAATGGGTACGCCTACCCGGTGTTATGAGATTATTGGATCGGATGGGTACGCCTACCCAATATTTGTGTGATTATTAGAGCGGATGGGTATGCCTACCCAAGTTTGTGTGAGGTCCTGCCCTAATATTAATGCTCCAGCTGGTAGGCCCTTTAGGTGCGTAAGTGACATATGGTGATTGACTAGCGTAGGATGCTATGTCTTGAATTGTTTGCATATATTCACTGTCATATAGCACTATTGACAAATTTGAAATATTGACACAACTTTTGGGTTTAAGGTCAAACCTACGAGCTCGCCAACATTATTGTTGACATTTTCGAGTATCATTTTCAGGTGAAGTGAAATAAGAATAGTTTGGTGATTGTGATACCAGACTTAGAAGTATCTCGAGTGGAATTTCGTGTGAAGTCTTGCTTGCTTGTTGTTTTGATTTTAGTATTTTGATGTTTTGGATTAAGTTTGGATTTTGGTCCCCTGTGTGGGCGGTTGAATAATTGTAAGAGATTGTGGATTTTAGTTGCGATTTGGGACATCACTCGAGTTGTTCGAGGTTGATGGTCTTCATAGCACTTGGGGTTTATGCAATGTAGTTTTCTCTATTTGGTACCTTGTGTTATGATTGATCATTATGTTGCATCCCCGAGTTTCCACCTTATCGGTGTGTGACAATAATATATATGGAAACGGCTCAAATTTTGGGTGAAATAATTGCCGCACGTTTCAAAACTGCTTGCAGGTTCAAATGATAGGAAGAAAGAACTGGTGTGAACAATGTACTATATAATTGAAGATCGTATTAAACATGATATATTTGTATTGCTTTTCCACATAATAGATGATGTTTATAGTTATTTCAATCATTAGCAATCAGCCAGTTTGACCCATTTTATGTGTAACTTATTTTGCTATATAACCTATTTGTCCTGTTTGTCTATTTTAGATGAAAAAATAGCTAAATCATCATAAGTAATCGGTGATTTATTGCTACCTATTTGAATACATAACATTCATTGGCTTAACTTTATAATGTTTTGCAGATATGTGTAAAAGCTGAACAAAACATAACTTACAAGATATTTGGAAAAGGAACGACAAAAGTAACTATTAACCGACAATAGTATCTTAAGCTAAAAGAAGAGGCAGATAAAGGAACTCAATAGAAAACACACGACACCTATATCAAAAAAAGCATCAACAAATTATATGTTTAAACTTCGTTATTTTCTAGCCTTACAATTGTTATGTAGTCATCTGGTATTGTATTTAGTATACTGTCTTTTTCTTTTCTTTAAACTGGTCAAAACGGGTTGGTTTGACCCAAGTAATTTCTTTTTAAATTTTGTACAATTTTTATTTAAATAAAATGAATGGAGGTTTTATGCATTAAAATTACACTTTCGGCAACCTTCAAACCGTGTGCAGGATGAGCCATCGAAGGTATAAAAGATCCCAACTATCACCGAACGATAAATTGAGACTTGAGTTTGGATTGAAATCATTTAAAATAGTAGAAAATGCAGAATCTCATCTCAATCATCATTTATCAGGACTCTTCGGTGTAAGTTCCTTGGCTTGGAGAGGGCATTTATGTTGGGGTTTTGCAACTATTGATCAATTGAAATCACGAGTACACAGCGAAAAACATATTGGTACGTATATAATGGATAATTAACAAAAGAACAAGAACGTGTACCTTTTAGAAATTAACGTAACCACCTTCTTGAATATACGTGTGTGTATAAATCAAATATCACACAATAACCATCCAAGATCTCAAGTAAGATCTCTCTACTTCAACACAAACAATACGTTCATAGCAAACAATTAAGTATGTTAGTACTAGTAGTGATAAAGTAACCAAACGCCTTCGACTCTTGAATCAATCAACACGAAAAACCCTTTGAGGGTTTGTTTGGGTCGATCGCAAAACACAATCCTAAGGGGTGTTTGGCTCGATCGTGTAAGCTAAGGGGAGAGGGAGAAGAGAGATTTAGGGATTTAGGTTATCAAGTTATGAGCAAACTAGATCACCTAAACCTCTATTTATACCCATCTAAACTTGTCTTGCAAGTTAGGAAATCTCACCTCCTTAGGGAAGGAGTTCGACCGGCCTAGGGTAAAAGGAAATAAACCAAAAAGTTTCCCTTTTCCATAAATCTCATATATTAGTTCCTTTAACTATTTAATGACTAATATAACTCACATTAAATATTTATTAATATTTAATGCTATTTTAAGCTTTATCACTAAATATATTACATTTAATATATTCATTAGTAATTGTTTTACGTATTAATGCGTGCGTCCCCGTAGGCTCGAATAAACTTTCCAGACATATATTAATTTATATGTACATATTCTAACACCTCCCACTTGGACATGTATAAATAATATAATAACATTGGTAAGCGTCTAGCAACACGCCGATGCTCCCAGAAATATCCGAGTGTGGTTTCATAAAGTCACGGATAAATGATTTATGTATTTACAATCCCTTTATTTTAGATATAACGTGTTAAAAATGGATATGGATCAAAGTTATTCCATTATTTAACGATTCTGTTTCTCGTATATGTAATTAATCAAGATTACCAAAAATCATTGAGACATATCTACATGAGTTTTTGGGTGCGGCCACACATACATCTGATTAACCCTACGAGGGGCCCAACATCATCATTCTTCAACTATTGAAGGAACAAATTCTTTATTGACTACAAGTGTCATGTCACATGCTTCATAATTACTTCTGAAATAGTCCTTATTAGCTACCCTATTCAGGATAACTAGAACTAAATCAAGAAGAACAATCCATGCATGCAAGACCTACTTGCATCTCAAGTCTAAGGATTTAGTAAACAAAATCACTTACAAGATTCACTTAATGACGCCGATCCATAAAGTGATAATCATGTTAGTTGGAGAAGTCCAATATTTATCTTATGAATATAATGTGAGTTTGGCAGACACATCCTTTAATATCCAAGATATCACCAATCACTCAGATTTGTCTTAGTTCAACAATATTCCCATATTGTTGATCGATAACGGACTGATTTAGAATAATAAACATTATTTATGGATTAAACTTGCAAATATAGGACATAATTTATATTAAATATAACTTCATACCACGTATCTTTATCATTAATAAAATTGTCTTAACATATCTGATCTAAATACTAAACATAGATCTACATAAAACTACTAGCTAAAAGAAGTCCCATGCTCTTAGCATGTTGAGTAAGCTTTCCTTTTAGTAAAGCCTTCGTAAAAGGATCTGTTAGATTATCATATGTGTGAACTTTAAGAAGATTAATTTTGCCCAATTCAATAAATTCGCGAATATAATGGTATCTTCTATGGTAGTGTCTGGCGCCCCTCTGAACCCCCGGTTCGTTAGCAATAAAAAGTGCGGCTGAATTATCACAAAACATCTTAATCGGTTTGTTTATTGTTGGTACTATACCAAGCCCTAAAATAAACTTCCTAAACCAAACAACTTCCATTGCAGCTTCTGAAGCAGCTATGTTATTCAGCTTATGTAGCAGACATTGCAGCAGTACTTTGCTTGGAGCTTTTCCAGTCTACTACGCCTCTGTTCAAAACAGAGACGTATCTTGTCAGAGACTTAATGTCATCTCTATTAGTCTCAAATCCAGCATTGCAATAGCAATTAACTCTAAGTTTAGCTTTTGGATTTCCACCATAAACCAGGATTATGTCTTTAATATTTTTTAAATACTTAAGAATGGTTTTTACAGCAGTCCAGTGTGGTTTTCCTAGATTATATTAAAAATGGCTTGTTATGTTTTGTGCGAACGCAACATCGAGTCTAGTGCATCTAACCGCATACATAATGGATCCTATTGCTGAAGCATAGGGAACATTTTGCATACGCTTCACCTCTTCAGGTGTTGAAGCACCTTGTGTTTTATTTAAGTCAAGTCTTTCTTGCAAAATGGGATACAACCGCACTTAGAAGTATCCATCCTAAATCTTTTCAAGATTTTATCCTTGTAAGCATACTTTGAATTAGTCCAATTAATCGCTTTTTCTATGTCTGTAGATCTTGATTCCATGAATAAATGATGATTCCCCTAAATCTTTCATGGCGAAACACTTTCTCAGATACGCTTTACACTTTGTAAACTTGGAATGTAATTTCCCATAATGGATTATGTCATTGAATATAAGTGAGCATTGTAACATGTACTCATGCTAGCCTTTTGATATACACATGCTCATCAAGATTTGAGCAAATCCAAACTTTTTGATTTCCTCATCAAATCTTTTAGTTCCAGCTTCTTGATGCTTGCTTAAGACCCATTAATGGGATCTTTGAAGCTTTTTACTTTTCCAAGGATGATTAGGTATCATCAAAAAACTTTTAGGTTGCACCATAATATGTCTTCCATTAGATAACCCTTTAAAGAAGGCAGTTTTGGACATTAGACTATGTTGCTCCATATCTCATAGTAATTAGATCGCCGTGTATTAGGCTATGGCTATAAGAAGCCTAATAGCTCTAATGTCAGCAACGGGTGAGAACGTTTCTTCATAATTAACCCTGTAGGTTTGAGTATAACCCTTTGCTACTAGACGATCTTTATAGGTTTGTACAATGCCATCCATGTTAGTCTTTTTCTTAAAAATCTATTTGCTCCCAACAGTCTTATAATTAGGAGAAAGATCAACCAAGCACCAGACTTGATTATCTTTCATATATTGCATTTCTGCATTCATAACATGAACCTACATATTCTGGATCTAATATTGCAGCTTTATAGTTAGTGGGTTCATTAAGATCCCCTAAACTATGCTCCTTCACTTTTACATTTAGACATAAGCGATTAGGAGCTCTATGTGTCCTGACGGACCTACGAATGGGAACAACTTCCTCTTGAGGTGGTTCGAAACCTTCAACCTCCATAGGAATTTTGCTAGTGTTTTCAGAAGGTGATGTATCTCCATCTTGAATTTCTTTAAGTTCTTCGGCCTCCCACTGACTTCTTGAGATATAATATTTTTCTCCAAGAACTCAGCATACCTTGCAAAACCATTTTGTTTTCAGGTGGGAAGTAGAAATAGTAACCCATTGTTTCTTTTGGGTATCCTCTAAAGATACACTTAACAGATCTTTGTTAGAGTTTGTCAGGCGTATCCCGCTTCACTAACGCCTCACATCCCTAGACCTTTAAGTAAGACAAGTTAGGAACTTTTTCATACCACCCTTTATATGGTGTCTTATCAACCTTCTTAACTGGAACCATATAGAGAATGTGTGTAGCAGTCTCTAGAGCATAATCCTAAAAGGATAACGGCAGAGTTGTAAGATTCATCATAGATTGAACCATGTCTAACAAAGAATTATTCCTCCTTTCAGACACCCCATTATGTTGTGGTGTATATGGAGGGGTAAGCTGTTAAACAATTCCATAAGCTTTGAGATAATTTTTAACTCTTGACTAATGTAGTCGCTTCCTCAATCTGATCGAAGTGCCTTTATAGTCTTTTCGACTTGATTTCCTACTTCATTCTTGAACACCTTAAACGTTTCAAAAACTTCATGTTTATGTTTAAGTAAATACATATAATCATAACAACTATAATCATCCGTAAAGCTAATGAAGTAGCTATCATTATAAATAGAATTAACATTTGGTGTTAGGTTATCATTTCATCACCAAAACACATAAAATAAGAAAAATCTTAGAGAGAGAAAAAGGGTTTATAGAGAGAAATAAAATAAAGAAAAGTGGTGAATTCTATTATGAGAAAATGAGAAGCAACACCCTCCCTAACAAGCTAGGAAGGGGTATTTATACATGAAATGAGGCGTGACCTCTTAGGGTTTATGTTGGGCCTTAATAGGCCGTGACTAGCTTACTAATGAGATTTAGCCTGACACTTAGGCCCAATGAGCTTAAATGAATTCCCGTAAACTACGTTTTCCTATAAAAGGCTCGGGAAAATGACCATCACTTACGTAATAACACGGCTAACAATCTCCCCCTAAGGGGTGGTCATTGAATTGTGGATCACTTTTTGTGACGTCTTGAGTCTTGGAGCCTTGTGTTCTTAGGAATTCTTTTGAAGATCCTTTTGCATGCTTGTGATCTTGGATCTTGATCTTTAACTTGATATTCTTTTGACAAAATTCTTATATCAGGGTCTTTGGCCTTGATTTATCTTGACTACTGAGATCTCTAAATCTTTATCCTTGATCTTATGCCGCCTTGCGATCTGTGTCTTCACCCTCATGCTTAAGGTCTTGAAAGGTTGCTAACAATCTTCCTTAACATTTTATTTGACATGATTACTTGTACCATATAATGGAAGGAGTAGTACTTGATCCACTTATAAAATATATCTTTGTTATTGCCTGACAATCTTGTCAATATTATTCTTTTGAGGAAGTGCTTGTACATCAAAGATTGCGGAAGACTTTGACACATGTACTTGAGCTTTCTTCACGTGTTTATCTTTGTCGATTAAGCATGAGGTGGTGAATCTTGACTCAGCTGGAATGAGGTTGTAACGCCGCCACTTATACTTGAAAATTTAAGTTAGTGATAAATAACAGATATAGAAGAATATGGCTTTGTCATTCGTCATAGTTCGGTTACATTAACCTCCGGTTCTATGAGGACTATTTTACAGTATAAGATACTGTACCTGTGATCATGTAGATTCAGTTTTAGAAGAATCTCCTTGACAGGGTTTCCAGCTTGAAGTGTTGGATCATCTAATGCAGATGCATTAGATTCACTATACTTGCTTGTTCTGATTATCAGAATGTCTCAAAGCAGACAACGCGATAAGAGTGAATCAGATAATTACTATCTTTCTAATTGAGTCGTCAATTCATATACTAGACCAAAATCGATATCTAGTTGACACAAGCTTGATTCATGTAGAATCTCGCAAGTTACCTACCGCAGAGCTGTTTGATGTTGACTCTGGAAGGATTTCCATTCATCATTGTGAATACTAAAGAGTATCACTCTGAATGTTATGGAAATTATCGCAAGGATAATGCGTAGGACTCTTTAATACCAAATGTTGTATAATGATGTATGACATTTTGTATATTGGAATTTGTGTCCTAGTGAGATTTTTGATTGATCTCGTTGGCTCTAGACTCTATAAGTGCACATTTGTTATTTGGAAATCGAAGGCTGGAGCGGACTGCCACATTTTCAATATCTACGATCTTAGAGTGAGAAAGTCGATAGAAGCATGTTGATCCCCGTGAGAAATGAAACAAACTTCCTTTGAGAGAAGCCTGAGTAGCTGGGATGGGTTGTGCTTTGTACACTGGGTCCATGATGACTTGTCTTCAATATCATAATCATCTTTGTGATTACCGATAGATTATGCATTGACCCGGTTTCTGCCTAAGTTTGTGTGGAGGGCTTCTTTATTTTCACCCTTTATCCATACCTTTCTTTTTCATTCTTCAACCCCTTCAATGTTATTCTAACGCGTCCTCATTATCACCATGTTGGGTTTCTTCCAGTGATAACTCATGTCTTGGATAACATTATTCCTAATCTCACTTTACTCCTTTTTTCAATCATACCTAAGGACTTCTATTCTATCTAATGGAGTGTCCATGGGAAAATCCCTCCGGTTCTGGCTGGATCATGGAACAAAATTCCTAATCTTAACTGCCTTATAACACCGTAAGAAACAACAGTTGGTCGGTCTTTGGTATTTCCATAGAAGCCATAAAACCATTGAAAAATCAATCAACGTGTTTGAGAAATTATTTGTTACACATTGAGAGTTTTCTATATCACCAAAAAGCTCCCCCCGCACATATGCATCATATTATGAAAGATTTTTGCACATGCGAGGTTTGGGAACGCACTTATAGATTGAAGATCGTATCCATATTAAGCTATATTGATCACTTTTTAATCACTATTCTCCCCCTCAAAAATTGCATATGTGGTGACAATTTTTAAAATATTAATGAATTAAAAATAAGTTAATGTTCGATAATTCACATGAGTCTAACTAAGTCTTGGGAGAACAGGAGAGCATGCTGAATGAATCTTATTATTATACTCCCCATCAATAATAGATTAGAGTGAAAACTTGGAGTGGGAGTTTGTTGAGCACATAATTTGAAAGAATTTAAAATTTCTTTTTGAAAATATCTTGAAAAATTATGCTCAACAGGAAAATGATTTTATATTTATTTTATTAATTATAATTTCCTTAATGCTTCTCTTAAGCATTTACAAACTTGGAATGTTTGTATGATATTGCTCAAGACCGAGAAGATTTGAACTTCCCGTTGTTTAAGATAAATGTACATAAATGAACATTTTTCTTTCTTTAGAGAGCGAGTCCTAAGCTGACATTTACTTAGAAGTCATAGAGAAAAATTTGAAGAAACATGTTTTGAAAACGTTTGAAACTCTCGCTCGAACTTCATTTATACACCTGTGTCAATATTAATCAACATTTCTAGGTGCGTAAATGTTATCAATATTCGAGCGACGTGCCGGAGAAGATTATTTTTGGTATTTTTGAAATTTTTTGATTTTGTATTTTGCTTTTATAAGTTTTATAATTTTATATTTTGTCTTTCTGATAAATATATACAAAGAATTACTGTGATTTTGCAAGACGTTCAAGATCCTGTGGAGACAAACTGTGCATACCAAGGCGACGAACAAAATAATTAAACCTATCCACTGGAAGGGCTTTGGTAAAGAGGTCGGCCAATTGGTAATCAATCTTGACAAAATACAGTTCAATCGTACCCTTTTCTACATGCTCTTTTATGAAATAGTAGCGGACAGCGATGTGTTTGGTTCTTGAGTGTTGGACGGGGTTGCAGAATATGGCTATGGCTGATTTCGAATCACAATAGATAGGAATCTTGTTGAAATGAAAGTCATAATCCGTTAACTGTGCCCGCATCCAAATGACTTGGGCACAACAAGCGGATAGAGACACATATTCTGCTTCTGTGGTTGACAGCGCCGTACAATCTTACTTTTTTGATGACCAGCTCACCAACTTTTCGCCTAAGAATTGAGTTCCACTGGAAGTACTCTTGAAGGATTCTTTACATCTCGCATAATCAGCATCTGAAAATCCGGTTAGTTTAAAACCAGAGTCCTTCGTATACCAGAGACCCATATTGACGGTTCCTCGGAGATAGCGAAAGATCCTTTTAACCTCTTTGAGGTGCTTCTCGGTTGGCTTAGCCTGGTACCGAGCACATAAACAAGTAGCATGTACAATGTCCGGTCTGCTTGACGTAAGATACATTAGGGCACCAATCATGCTTTGATATTTTGTTGCATCGACTAGAGTCCCATTTTGATCTAGGTCAAGCTTGTCTTTGATCTCCATTGGAGTTCCAACGGGATTACAAGTTTCCATTCCTTATTTTTTAAGGATTTCTAACATGTAGTTGGACTGGTTTATAAACATCTTTACTGTGTGTCCATTGCGAGTATCCCTCCCGCTCAAAAGTGTGGACAGTATGTCACTCTCATATGTTGAGACTCTATTGTCCGACCATACTTTTTTGTGATAATGGATGAATGTCTACTAGTGTCTTTGTCATAATCACGCTCGAAGTGTAGGAGACATATAGGAGTCTCTCTGTGACAGCATGCCCCAAATCAGCATCTCGGAGCTCAGATAATAGCAGTTAGATGATATAATGTCATATTCGTTAAGATTCCACCCCACTAGTAATGAGGAAGAAAAAACTCATATGTCAGATATTCCACCACCTATGCGAGAGTTGTAGAATCAGTCGAAGTGATTAAGGTGAGACTTTTATTCTATTCATAGATTCATTTCATGTGTACTAGCTTCATGTCATATACTACTTATTGTCAGTATGGATTTGCCTCACAAAGAAACAACATCAGAGTGTATAGTGCTCAACCTGTCTATCCTGTCTCGTAAGTGAAGTGTTATACTGTGCAGCTTGTGTAGATCTTGACAGGTGCATGTGTTGAGATACGCTTTGAATAGAGCCATCTCTGTAAAAATCTAACAGATCCTGAGACACATAAGAGATATTCTTTGTCCATTAATGTCACCCTCAGTGATTGTAGCTCTGTTGCTCGTGAGGATGAGTAACTAAAGACTAGATTACATGGTACATCTTAGAATTCGAGTAAACCCAGCAGTCTACCAAAGTGATCTGTAAGTTCTAGCCTGTAGCTTGCTTTTTAGCCGATATCACGAACACATACGCTAAACGATGCTATCCTCTATCTCTATTCCTCTCAACCTGAGTGTAATTCAAGACATCGAGGCATGAGAACTCCTCGGTGTTTCGCTCACACCCTAAGCATATATGATACATACTCTATTGTCTATATGGTTTATTTATGACCTCACTATACTTCGCACCTATATAATATTCTCTAATTATAAACTCGTATACATATTAGCAAAACCGAAGTGAGACATGATGCTCTTAACTACTCGGCCCGAGCAATGTAATGCAATGTGAAAATCACCATGAAAATAATTTTGTAGTTCCTTTCGCCAGACAGTATTCCATATGCCAAAAAGTTGTGTTCCCAGTCCTTCCGCATAAGCTTCCCACGAGTCTAGCGTAAAGTTGTCACAGGGGTTTGTGTAGAGTAAATCACTTATGTTACTAGCTTGTTCATATTTCCTTCTCTAAGCTTTGTGTTCATTGCGATGTGTACGCCATATCGTACCATACACAAAGATATATTCATCGCTTGTACTGAAGTTGTAGTAGTCTTAGTTAGTAAAAGATGTCGCCTACTGTTATATGACCTTTGCATTTGTTGCATAGTAGTCCGCATTTGTCGCAAATGAGAAAGTAGAGAATATGTGGCTTTTTGTATGTCTATACCGAAGCAAGATAAGGACTCATATTAGCTCTAGTATCTTATCTCTATGTGCTCAGTCTGCGCGTTTTGTGACAATATGATATCTCGAAGTTTGTCTCCATGTTGCCTCTTCTAGAAGTAGTTCAGAAATTCGCGAATGCAAGGCAATCTGGTCTTCAGCAATCGTTGATATTCTTAGATACTTGATTGCAATCTGTGTGTTTTGACTGTCAAACTAGTTCAGAGTTTTACGTTAATCTCTCTCAGACTGTCAATTTGAAGTGATTCTGTAGGAGAAACTTTGACAATTTGTCGTACCATGCCTTTGGTGCTTGCTTTAACCCATGTAGAGCCTTCTTTAACTTGTAGACATGGCTTGGATGATCAACATCAATGAAACCTTCAGGTTGACACACGTACACATCTTCTTTTAATGTACCATGCAAGAAAGCAGTTTTCACGTCCATTTGAAACATAATGAACAATTTATGTGCATCATATGCCAAAAATATCCTGATAGCTTCCATTCTAGCAATCGGGGTGAAGGATTCTTCGAAATCTATTCCTTCCTCTTGGCGGTACCCTCTCACAACCAGACGAGTCTTGTTTCTAATGAATATGTTCTCTTTATCGACCTTGTTTTTGAATAGCCATTTCAAAGTAAGGGCTTTTATGTTATCCGACAAAGGAACTAACTCTCATACATCAAGTCGTTTAAATTGAAGAAGTTCTTTTTGCATAGAATCAATCCATGCAGGATCTTTCATAGCCTCTTTGACATTACTTGGTTCCATAGTGCTCATAATCAGTGCGTAGATGCACATGTCACCATCTATTCGTAATTGATTTCTTGTCAAAACTGGCTGTGAGGGTTCTCCAATCACTTGTTCTAGAGGGTGATCCTTAGTCCACAGATATTCGTAAGGGTAAGGTTGATAAAACGTATGCATGTTCGATGGATCCACATAGTGTGAAGATGATGATTCAGCAGCACTTGTGGATGGTGGAGCAAATGGATTTACAAACGTATTTCCATCGAGCATAGCATTCAGAACATTATCAGCAACTATTTTGGGTTGGAGTGGAGCTTGATTATCTTGTTGCTGAACATGTTGTTATTGTTGTTCGAGTTCGTCAACATCTTGTGAAGTGGTTGGAATATTTGTTGCTTGAGAGGATGAATTTGTTGGTGTCGATGCGGTGTCTACTGTTGTTGTAGATGCCATTGGAGTCTGAAGAACTTGAGGTGCTTAAGTAGCTGGAACAATTCTTGTAGCAGCTGAAGGTTGACCACCAATATAATCATCATACATAGCTTCGAACAGTAAATCCAATTCATTTTCAGTTGGTTTTTGCATTGATATTGTTGACGGAGCATAAGTAAGATCGAGTCATGAACTTATGTGTCCAGAAGTCATGCCTTGAAGCCTGGGTTTTGAACTGCGTTGTTCAAAATCCATAGTTGAAAGCTCATCGAATGTTACATTCATTGTCTCCATAATCTTCTTTATCCTTAGGTGATAGACTCTGTAAGCACATGAATTAGTAGAATAACCAATGAAGAAGCCAATATCACTTTTTGCACCAAGCTTCCCAATATCCTCACGGTCATTCTTAGGATAACAGAGAGCCCCGAATACATGTATAAATGAAACATTTGATTTTCTTCCATTAATAAGCTCGTAAGGTGTTTTGTCAAATCGACGATGAATGATAGAGCGGTTTTGAGTGTAGCACGCAATAGAAAATTGCTTCATCCCATAAGATTAATGGTGCACGAGAAAAAATCAACATTGTTCTAGTGGCCTCCAGTAACGTCTGGTTTCTTTTTTTCATGACTCTATTTTGTTGAGGTGTTTTGATAGAAGACGCATGGTGAGAGATGCCAACACTATTAAAGTGTTCTTGAAGCACTTGATTCTTGAATTCTGTGTCGTTGTCGGTTCTTATAATGATGAGTAGAGCTTGCTGAAGAACTATAATTTTCTTCAAAAAGATTTTAATCTCTTTTGGTGCTTCATCTTTTGATCTGAGAAAGTGTACCCAAGTGTAACGAGAGTAGTCATCTATGATCACCAGAATATACCTTTTCCCATTTATGCTTTTGACTCTCATTAGACCACACCAATCCATATGAAGCAAGTGTAATCTCTGCTTTAAATTTGGAACAGGGTTGGGTGGGTGAGATGCTTTTTTGCTTTTTCATTGCTCGCAAGAGGGACAAAGATGTTCTTTATGATATTTGAATTTTGGAAGACCAGTGATGAGATCGTTTTTAGCAAGGTCATTTATGGTGTCAAAGTTGAGGTGGGATAAACGTTGATGCCATAACCATGACTTAGTAGAAGTAGCACGAGCCATGAGGCAAATTGGAGATGCAGAGGCCATTTTATGTAGATTGATAGTGTAAAGGTTTATTTTGCGATTTCCTTTTAACAAATCAACTCCTTCGAGATTTCTTACAAAATAGGCGTTTCTTTTGAAAGCGACCTCTAAATTTGAATCACAGAACTGCCCAACCAAGAATAGGTTATGCCCTAAGTCCTCAATGAAATAAACCTTGGTTATCAAAATATTTTCCCATTAAAGATCACCATAACCCAATATAACAGCAATATGATCATTTTCAAAGCGGACGGTTCCTAAGAACTTCCAAACAAAGTTTATTAGAAGCTTCAGATTTCCTGTCATATGCTCTGAGCACCCTGTGTGGACGCACCATAAACAAATTTGGACGACCTGTCAAAGAAAAAGTAGATTTTGGAAACTGTTTTCTTATAGGTTCCTGAGGGTTAGAAGTACATGCATTATCATCCTTTCACCTCAAGTTCACAGTTCAACTTCTATTCTTTGTTCTCTTCTGGCGGACAAAATTCTTCTCTCATCATTATTTTCATATCATTCCAAGACTTTGCATTAACCACCTCAAGCCCCAAGGTGGCGACCTGAGAGTTCCACCATGTCAGGGCTCGACCCTGAAGTGTAGCCGCAACAAACTTTACCTTGTTTCTCTTTGCACATTCGCTGATGCTGAAAACACTTTCTGTTTTCTCGAACCAACGGCATAACTCAACAGCACCTTCGTTCCCGTGGAAACTAGTGGGGTTACATTTCATGAAACTTGAGTATGTACATTCATGAGCAGGTGGTGCCCCACCTTGGCCTCTAACATTTCCCTCGATATTACCGCCGGGTCCGCCGGCTCCATTAGTGTTTCCTCTTGTAGCACGATCTTGAGCAAGTGCTGCAGCCACCCTATCAGAGACAAGCTTCTCAATGGCGGCTTGGGTCATTGCTCTTGGCGGCATGATTCTGTCATATCATGAAGAAAACTCAATGAGTATTCATACAATGGTATAACCATAACATGTATAAGCAATCAATTCCAAGGCAAACAGAATAATCACACATGTATAAACAATCAAAGCCCAAAAGAGATCACAACACATCATATAGATAATCAAGGATAGTAATTCTTCGTCCATCACAAAAGATAGTACAAGGTTGCATTGTTTTACCAAAACATGACTAAGTCATTACAATCATAAGTACCAAGTCTATAAACCGACATGCCCAGTTTAGTGATAGCAAAATAAAGAGACTACAATGATCCTACACTACAGATGATAATGTGGGGATCCAGGTGGCTGTGACGGCTGTGGGTCACTAGTAGTAGCAGTATCATCGCCCTCATTTCTAGTGGCAGCATCTCTAACCATGACATAGGGATCATCGTGTCGAGGACGACGAGTAGGACGGGGAGAAGGATCATCAGGGTCAGCATGATCAACATGAGCCACTGGAGCAGTAGGTGCCACATATGGTCTTTCACGATAATGTCTGAACGGGTGTAGGTGCCACTGAACCTCAAAGGACCACTGTCTCAGATTATGGTGGTGCCATGACAAGCGATCAAAATCCCTTTGAGTAGATTCTAACATCGTCTTCAATTTCTTATTTTCTTCTCGGTCTCCCTTCACTAACTCTCGAACTTGATCTTCCAACGTACACACACTCCGCCTGAGTGCATGTTGACCCTTAATTTCACTTCTTAAATCAGTGTCGAATTCTGCCAAATATTTATCCATCACACAGCCTTTTCAGGGTTGAGTGTTCAGTGTTAGCCCGGTCAAACATTTGTTGAGTAAGGCCCTTGACCTAGCGATGTAGAGTGTTGACATCCCTTCCTGTAGGGCCAGGAGCAAAAACCTGCCGAGAAGGTCCACTACCCACATAGAAGGTACCACGAGAATGGGCACAGAATATGGTACCCTAGTGATGGTACCAACAATATCAGCCTCAGCCTCCTGCTCATGATCATCAGAAGTAGGAGCAACTGCCATATCCTCGGACTCGGTGTCTGAATCTGGTAAGTAGTTTAAAAAAAATTTTTGTAAAAAAGGTTGAGGGGATCAGACACCTCATAAGGGTTGATGACCTCAGCATCATCATCATGATTTTCTTCCTCCATTTATTCTTCCATCTCTGGATCTTCTTCCTCCTCTTTTTCTTCATCATCTTCGAGTATCCATCCATTCATGAAACCCTCTGGTTGAGGAATTTGGTGAGGTGCAAATTTATTTAAATGGTCGGGCGGGCGCGAGCTCAGGTTGCTCTTCCGGATCGTCTTCGGGAAGATCCGCAACATGATTAGGAGGAGGTAGGTTTGCCATGATAATCTGTAAATCACGCAAAAATAATTACATAAGGTCACTATAAAAATATTATATGAATAATAACTTATGCAAATATGCAAATGCATGACGATGCTCCATGAACGAACGTGATGATCGATAATAAACCAAATATGTATATGAATTACATTTTTATGTAATTAAAGCAAATAATTTTTCAATGCTTTTCGAATAAGCATGATAATCGATATATATCTTAATATATCATAATATTTATCATATAAATATTTTAATAGCAATGCACCCGAAACGTGCATAAGTACTTAAATAGGAATCATAAGCTTGACTTGGACGAGGGCCACGAGGAGTCTTAGCGCGCGAAAAAAAAAGTTATAGTTTAGGTTTTTGAAAAACGACCTAGTTCTCTATAACCTTAAGCTCTTGATACCAATCTTTAACACCCCCAAATTTATTACGCAGCGGAACCAACAGTTTGGGTGTTAAGTCATAGCACAACAACATAAGAATATAAAGAACGACTCAAAAGAGACGTTTAAAACATAACATTGTCCCATTCATGAAAGATCAGAGTCGAAAATTTGTCCACAAGATCGTCACCATACAACATCATAACATAAGTTTTAAAATCATAACACAAAGTGTTTTTAATGAATGGAACCAAAACAAGTTTAGTCAAAACATTTCGCGCTAAACTCCATTCGCCACTCCAAGCCATCAACCCTGATTACCTGAGATAAAACATGCTAAAAAGTCAACGAAAACGTTGAGTGAATCCATAGAGTTTATATGAAATAAAGAGTGAACACAAGTATTTTTAATCATCGAAAACTTGTGGATCAAACAAGTTTTAATCACTAATGCATTAAGCTCATGCCACTGAAACGTTAACCAACATATTATAAATATGTAACCACATGCCCCACAACTAGGTAATATTGCAATATACCTAAAGAAATTCTCAATACAAAATGTCCTTTAGGGGTGATCGCGCCATGGATGTCACAACCCCAGACAGGGCAGTCACGGCCCAATAGATCTACTTAATGTACTAGCGCTCACCCATCATAGGTAATTAACAATGCATGAAATTAGGGGCCTTTTTGCAATAGGTACTTATGCAATTAGTTCACAATCGGGTCCAGCAACCGAAAATCACTTGTGTTCAATTTATAAAACTAGCATGTATCTCCCTCGCGGGGTTTATAAAAACATTTATAAGTAGAAAGGCGAGGCTATGAACTCACCAAGAGAACAATTAGATCAGAAGTGTGACGAGTCTCAAACGAGCGGGAAGTACTCCTAAGCACCTCCTAAAAGATGTGACGCGACTTAGTACGTAGAAAGAAATAATACGTAAAAAAAATTAAACGAGTGATCATGAGATGTGTTTCCGAGATAAGCATGGCATTCCACTAGAACTTCCACAAGTCCTTTTTAATCCCAAAATGACTTGTGATCTGGTCTTATAGGTAAATAAACACCTACTAAGTTTCGGCTTTTAATTCTTATTTTATCAAAGTGTACTATACGTTTTTAAATTTTGAGACTAGACGTAAAAACTCAGTTTCTGATTTTAACTCGACTTCATGGACTCATATCTCCTAGCTCACAAATGTTCTAAATGTGAGGCTTTCACTCCTGGAAAGCTCTTTATGTCTAGTTTCCAAAAATGTAAGACTCATAATCTACAAAGTTTCATAACATTGTGAAAAGACTGTTTTACCCCTGGTTGTCCAAAACAGAAAGTTTCCAAAAATTTTACCCTTTACGGAAATGGCCATAATTCCTAAACTATGATAGCAATGAAGGTGAGTCCAAATGCTATAGCTTCCTTAAGATGTCTACCACTGACCCAATCTTTAAAACCTAACCTTTTATTGAAAAAACTTGGAGTTTAACTCATTTTCTAATCATAGGTCCAGATTTGACCTATTTTCTCATTTTGACCATATCTCCCTCATCCCAAGGAGTTGGTTGGGAATCCAACTATCCTATGATGCCAAGACATATATATTTCCAGACATGTAATTTAATCATAGGCTCCTAGCCAAAATATTTCTACTATAACACGTTTTTGCTACTGTTTCAAAACAGTCCCAAATATTTACTCTACAACCCATCCAAACATCAATCCTAACTCTAACCAATCACATGCAATGCCATACCAAGCTCTTAAACACAACTCATACATCATATAAACATGCATTTCCAGAATCAAACATCCATTTTCATGGATCAAAACAAAAAGAAAAATCAAAAATAAGGAGAAGATCTTACTAGGAGTTGATTTAGGCTAGAGAATCAAAAACAAAAACACTCTTCTTACTCTTGGGCTGATTTAGAACCAAAGAAGACCCAAAAACCAAAGATTAGAATGTCTCTAACCCTTCTTAATATCACTAATATTTCCCTCAAGAAAACCCCAATGAACCCTAGCCAAAACCCTTCAATAAAACATCAAGAACTTCTTCAAATCTTCATGAAAGTTTACCAAATTTTGCAAGGGGTTTTAGGATGATGTTGTGATGCCAAAAAGGAGTAGAGAAATTTTGTGAGAGTGGTGGTGGTGGTAGAAGGGTGTACGGCAGCAAGAACACAAGGGAGGAAATGAATGGTTTTTTTTTTCTTTTTATAAAGTTGCATGTTATGGGGAGAAGAAGGAAATGATGGGGTTTATAGAGAATTGAATGGGTTGTGTGTTGTGTTGGGAAAAAACTTGCCATAGGCCTAGGTATAGGTGATTTTATATATATTTTTGATTTTTAGTTTATAAGTTTTTAATTTAAGTTGTGGTAAAAGTTTTAACTTAAAATGTTAAGTTTAAGGTAAAACGCGAGTTTTAAGCAAGAAATTTACGTAAACGCGAAACACAACGGAAAATGACAATGATGTAAATTATAATCAGATTATGCTGATCTAATTGTGGACAATTGTTATAGTGAGCTAGTAGCAATCTTGATCAACCCTTTAATGTAAAAATTGCTATGATATCTGACCATTTTACCAAAAGTTAGGCATCTGGGGGGGGGTGGGGGGGGGGGGGGGGGGGGGGGGGGGGGGGGGGGGGGGGAGGGGGGGGGGGGGGGGGGGGGGGGGGGGGGGGGGGGGGAGGGGGGGGGGGGGGGGGGGGGGGGGGGGGGGGGGGGGGGGGGGGGGGGGGGGGGGGGGGGGGGGGGGGGGGGGGGGGGGGGGGGGGGGGGGGGGGGGGGGGGGGGGGGGGGGGGGGGGGGGGGGGGGGGGGGGGGGGGGGGGGGGGGGGGGGGGGGGGGGGGGGGGGGGGGGGGGGGGGGGGGGGGGGGGGGGGGGGGGGGGGGGGGGGGGGGGGGGGGGGGGGGGGGGGGGGGGGGGGGGGGGGGGGGGGTGACCCTTGCTGGACAGAATGTATGAAAAGTAATACTTGCACCCGAGTTGAGTAAAACCTAAAACTATGAGATGTAAGATAAACTTATGTAATTCAATAGACCAATTGGATAGTCAACCAATTCTTATGGGTTAAAAAGGCGTCAAAAAATGGTAAAAGTGAGTTTACCAAGCCAAAATGATAAATTGACTTTTGTATAAAGAAATGACTTTAAGTATATGTCCACTCAAGATAAAGTATAAAAATAACTTATAATCTATAATGTACTCTTAAATATGAAACTAGAAATGTAAATATTATAAGTGCATTATATATGGTTAAAGAGATATAACTATTTTTATAAACATAAACCTATATAAAACTTTTTTACGTCCTATATTCAATACTAAAAATTTTGTAAAGTGTTTTGCGACGAAAACCCGAGGTGGTAGGACCCACTTTTGGGAGTTTTTATATATTGAACCTACTGACCTTAAACTTATATCAACCCCGAAAACCCGAAAAATTATCGACAGTATACACAAAACTTAAAATAAGCCATAAGACTTAAATGGGCCACTAGACCCAAATACATTAATTATAACTATAAGACTTATTGGGCTTAGCATTGGACCCAACCCACTTGGGCCTAATATTTGGACTAAGGCCTGGTCATGGACCATTAAAATAGACCAAATTACTTAATGGGCTTATAATTGGCCTATTGGGCTTTTGACCAATTAGATTCAAAACTAGTAAAAATCAAGCAATTAATAAACCTTGTTAAAACAATGACATACTTTTTACTTCGAAAACTTAAGTGGTGATTTTAACTTTCCCCTCAACTTATAACTTGATCATCATACCTACATATACATACTTGTCTATTTTGTCGTCATTATTAATTTTTACCGACATAGAAACCTAAAAACCCATACATGTTGTATAGGTTCCGGGTGATTACGTGCCGACGACCAAGTTCGTTTATCGCCGATTTATTTTCTTCCGGCATTATCAAGTGAGTTTATAGCCTCGCCTTTCAACTTTTAAACTGTATTTATAAAACCCCGCGAGGGAGATGCATGCTAGTTTTTATAAAACGAACGCAAGTAGTTTTCTTCTTGTATGCTTGGACCCGTTTGTGGATATATGTTGTTTATTTGATAGCTTCGTCATAAGGATCCAATCGTGAGCCGTCAACACCTATGATGGTTAAGCCGGCTTTTATATTTTCCCCCCCCAAAAAAATACAATTTACTAGCGCTATGTGGCTGACAACCCGGATCGGTTTTTGGGAGTTTGAATCCGGGAAAGGACAACTCCCAATGTAGCGAACATATTGTAAATGGGAGTAAATAGGTACTGACCGAAAATACTAGCTGGGGCATTCATATGCATTATAATTGATTATGGATTTTTCGGTCAAATGGGGATCGGTGCGCGAGCCTCAATGCAACTGTTGTTTTATTAGCATGTCCTGATCAACAAGTCTATATTAAGCTATAATGTAATATTTTTATGCTTGTGTTCAATTCTTTTATCAATTATCAAACCTAATGAAGTCACTCAACTCTGTGACTTTTAGCATGTTTCATCTCAGTAATTGAGTAATTTAAAGTGCATGAGTGCACAGGTGTTGAGGAATTGCCGCTAAACTTTTGTCCATCATTTAAAAACCCATTCCTGCATTAAAAAACTTGTTAGTTTGGTAAAATCAACTAATATTTTATGTATGTAGATGATTCTTTGGGACTACAGCTTTTGACTCTGATAAATATGGAAGGAATGGTTGTTTTTAGTTTTTAAAACGTCCATTGAGTCGTTCTTTATATTTTATGACTATTGTACTATTATTTAACACCTAAATGTTGGTTCCACTGCGTGTAAAATGGGGGTGTTACACATTTAACTCATAAACCTGGTGTTTAATACGTTTTCTAAACAGAAGTCCAGAACTGACCCATTTTAGTATTTTGACCATATATCACTCAATAATAATAATTGGTTGACCATCCAACTATCACATCATGCCAAGACATATATCTATCCACCCATGACTTTTGTTTACAGACCCTAAGCCAAAATTTTTGAGAAAACAACACGTTTTGCTACTGTTTCAAAACAGTCTCTATAAAATCCAACCAAACCTATTTCTAACTCATTTAAAACACAATCAACTCTTATGCAAAGCCACAACACATATCCTAAACATATCCCATACTCATCAATATATATTTTTATAGCAAGTAATAATATCAAAATAGTCTTATAAGAAAAATTTAGGAAAAGTAAGAAAGATGGCTTACTATAATGATCACCCAAAATAGTTATTAACAATAAGTTTTCCTAGCCACCAAACTTTACTAGGACATCATTTCCTTGACATGCATGACCATCTTCACACTACTCTTCTAAATCAGCCCCAAAGCCTACAAATGATGGGTTTTTGATGGGTTTTAAATATTAGGAAATGGATTACAAGGTATATGGAGACTATAACTATTATTATATGTGATTGAAGAAAATTGATATCTTTGTGGTTCTTGGTGTCTTAGCTCACGGCAAGGAGAGGGAAAACAAGAGATGTGTGTGAAATTTTTCTTAACTATGAGAAGTAAAAGTGGAGCTTTGGTTTTAAAAGACTTGCACATGCAATGGACTAGGACAAATGTCCTAGTCTCTCATCTCCTTGTGCCACGCCACCCTTGAGGTGGTTGTGTCATGTTTAAAGTTTATAATTTTATAAACTTTAGTATTTAGGGTATAAATTTTAAGATAGGTGGGTAGTTTTGAGGCTAACGGGTATTAACGTAAAATAAAACGAGAGTTAAGGCGAAACCACGAGGTAAAAACGAATATGATAAAAATAATTCTACATTAAACGGAATACTTTTCTGAAAAGTTTAATTTAATACGTTCGAGACGAATAATTGTATATAAGCATAGGCCTCTAGATTAATTAAAACGACGATTCAATAAATTGACCTAGATTCAAATATAAGTAACTTTGTTAAAATTTAATAAATTAATTATGAGATATTACAATAGTATTGACTTAAATACGGGGTTTTACAAAGTCTTTTGAGCATTCTTAACTTTCTTTAAGCAGTAGTAATATACACTAGCAGTAGTACCTAACAGTACTAACTATTTAGCATATTACTAACAGCATTAAGTTATGCTTGACAGCAGTAACTCTAACCTTAGCAGTATTAACTCCAAGCAATCTTTTAATCCTAATAATCCTCCTATAAATTTGATGTTCATCTTCTGAATCTTCAAGTTTCATTAAAAGTCTTCACCATCACCAGGAGGATGTATTCAAACACTTTATTTCTTCTTGACCTGCTTTGTCATGACTTTAGTAGTGTATAACACATCTCCATTCCAATAGTCAGGGTTTGAAGCTCTGTTAGAGCATCTCTGTGATTGTTGCGGGTGTAAGAGGGTACTTTTTCTCTACCAGCATAAAGATATGCATGTTTTGAAATCTCATAAAATGCACTCCACATGAAGAGAATCGCTTCTAAACTGTCACTTTATAACCTTGTAGATTCCTTCATATTTCACTTTCTACATCAGGTTCAAATATTACTTTTAGATCTCCCCATAACACTCTTTCATATGCCTCTTCTGGCTTTATATTCTTATGTTTAGCTTTAACCAACTTCCAGAGTGTTTCAAAGGTCTTTCCCTGTCAATATTCTAAAGCAACTAAATCATAAGATGAATACCTTTTTGAACTTCTAACAGCTCTTATCATTGAAAGTTTCTCATCTTTCCTTCTTGACGTATTTCTCCATTCAACGATGACTGGAGGCTTAGTGACTAGAGGTATAGCATCAATTGCTACCTCATCATCTTGAACTATCTCCATATGTTTTTTTCATCTTTGCCTCCTCTTGATCATCATCTCCTTTATCTTCTACATGTTAATCTATCCCCTACTTCTTTAAATTATCAGATTCAAGTTCTTCTCCAGCTCTTTTAGAACTTCCTTCTGCTTTTGTCTTACTGCCTTTCACCAACTCTGTATTTTTCATCTCTTTATCAAACATCTCCTGGATCTTATCATAACTTTTGCTCTTTAGCTGATTATGTTTGTATCCAACCATGTTTTTCAAATAGGTAGACATTGTATTTCTCTTTTATGCTAGTTGGTGGTTTGTTCTTTTTCCTTGAGTCTAATGCTGTCAAAGTGTTTCTTTTCTTCTCTAAGAGTCTACCAAACAACTTTGACTTATTTTCTCAATACTCAACTTATCTTGTTCTTCTGTTAGCATTTGATGAGCCAATTAAAGTCATCAGCATCATAGCGTGAGTGTTATCTCATGATTCCAATTAAAGCTATGTAGCTTCTTTTTTTCCTTTTGTCTTAAAGCTCTCTTCTTCTTCTAATTTAGCTTGTAGTTGAGCTTCAAGATTTCTAGCAACTTCTTCATCAATTGCAATTTGATCTTTCTTCTTCAAAGGTATTTTTAGGCTCAACCATTTTTTCCTTGCCTTTGTCTTTACCTTGTTGGAAGTTGTAAAGAAGAGAAACTATTAGTTAGATGCATTTGCCTGCTCCACCTATCATGAAAGAAATTCTTTGCCCTTTGGTCATGAGCTGGCAGGTGGTAACTGTTATAGAAGAATTTGTAACAACCTTGGGTTTGCACTTTTTAATCTCTATCACAAGTCTAGAGCAAAAGTCAATTCTTCTAGAATTTCCAACACTGTCAGTAGTAACTACTTCAACCAGCAGTAGTAACTGGATCGACAACACTAACGGACTTGAACGTTTTAGTTGTAGCAGTATTAACCATAGGCTCTTGAAATACCTCATTACCATTAAGAACACCAGTATCAAACATCAAGTCTTCCTCAACTTCTCCCTTGAGGTCTCATCAACGCAAGAATACCTTTGATCACATTCAAGATTAGCGTATTTCCTCCCTTTTTGGATGTCCTCCTCCTGAGCCACCCAAACTAGCAATCACATAGGATTCAATCTTCATGACAAAACAACCTGTAACAATCTTCTTGGCTTGTAAGTTTGGACCTCCTTTTATTCTCATCGTCTTAACTCTCTCTTCCATTGTGGAAATCATTATAAGCATGAGAAGTATTTTGCATTTCCAGGGCAAGAACCTACTTAGATTAGTTTGGCACAAAGGGTCTATTAATTCATTAAGTTTTGCATTCTATCCACACCACTTTGATATTGGATCATAGGAATGTGTAGACACATCCTCCTTATTAGTATGCCTCATCAGTGATAGGCTCTGTAGGACCACTGTCATCCTCTATTTCCTTCTTGACTGTTTCTTTTTGGGTCTTGATGTAGATGGTTGAGTAGTAGTGTGATGGGAATTAGTAGGAACTACTGACCCTTCACCCACTCTTCAGGAGCTTGAACCATCATAGTTTGAAATAAAATGTGAATCCTACCGGAAAAATCCCTTTCCTTCCCTCCTTTATGTTATCAACAGATCTTCTTGTATGAGGAGGGGGTTAATATTAGTCTCTTTATGTTTGATATAGTCTCCACTAGTTTATCAGGAACAAACTTGCACAACCTGGATACCATTAAAATTTAACCCCACCTTCTAAGTTCTTACCATATTGTCAAACTATAACTTGGAAAAGTTAAATAATTAGTTTGTGGCAAGGAAATAAAGATAGCATATGTCAATAGTATTGTAGAATTGTATGAATTAAAAACTTCCACTAAGGAGAAAAGAATGCTTTGTAAAAAGTAAGCTTCTGTGTAAGGTTTTCATACCCCATTCTTTCAGATCTTTCAAAAAGTGTAGCAGTGGGTATACAACTATTCCTTTAACAACTTTTAGTGAGGAGAGCTCGCTACACTAGATTCAGAACGATCACCTTCTTCCCATCTACAGGGCTTGTATCTGGCACTCCTTTAGTGACATATAACCTTAATTAGTAGCCCAGAACTGCTTAATGCATGAAGTATAGATGGTGATTCACCGTTAGCGCATATCTGATAGAACTTGCATTCAAAAAATCAATGATTTGCTCAAACCCCTCAGTTTCTTCAGGTTTATCTAAGAATGCGACTAGATTATGTGTTTCAGCGAATTTTAGGGTCGACATTGTGATGGGTTTTGAGGATTAAAGATGAAATTGAGTTAGGGTTTATGATTAGAGAGTATATCAAAGTGTAAAATCAGGATCAAATGAGTGATTGAAACCCTGAATCGAAGTATTTATAAAATCCCCCTTAATAGCATTAACTTGAACTAGCAGTAGAAGTAAGTCCTGGTATGCTTAACTTTAACCAGTAGTAGGGTAAGTTTATGCCTAGCAGCATTAACTAATACTGGCAGCAGTAAGTTTAAGCTTAGCAGCATTAACTAATACTGGCAGCAGTAAGTTTAAGCTTAGCAGCATTAACTTTGATACACCAGCATTAACTCCAATTTCATTCCAAAAAGCATTTCCATCATGAATTTTGACTCTCACAAGCTCTCTTTCTGTTTTTAATCTCACAATATCTCTCATTTCTTTTTCTCACCAATTCACTCTATCTGTTTTTATATCACACAACTCTCTTTTTGTTTTTCCCAGCTCGTAAATCTACTCATGTTCTTTTTCTCACTAAATTCAACTCTATTTGTTTTTATATCACAAATCAAGAGCCCTTTCAGATAAGTTTGGTACAAAATTCCATCAATTCCTTTAGTTTCATGCTGTCCTCCCCACTCCAAGTGTGTTAACTCTTGAGAGAGGTAGATCATTGGACTGTTTATAATGCACATCAAACCTAATTGAGCTTCTGCCCTTCCTAATATGGTAAACTTAGCACTAGGACACTTCTTAAATTGGTTCCATGAGAAAAGACGCATTAAGTGTATTTCATGGAATTGGGGTCCTATTTTGTACCACTGTCCCTACTTTGCATTCTAATCTAAAAGCATAGTGGCATCCCTTTCCAATCTAACTTCCTACTCCATAATGACAAATTCTCATCTGCTACAAGAGGGAATAGGTCCACTATACAAAGATATCTCAGTGGGGTCCTTTTGCTTTCCCTAGGTTTTTGAGTCATTTTGGTTTAAGATATGAATGGAATATTGATTGGTTCAAGATTAGAATATTAAGCAGTTTGTGGATGAACGTAGGGGTTCATTGGAATTTCTTGACCCTTCACCCACATCTGCTTGATTTGTTTAAGTAGCATTTCCTTTCATTTACAACCATCCGTTGTATATAATCAGCTTCATATTAACAGAATTAACTCCTTCAATCAATACTTAGAGGTTAAGCCTTCTGATAATGCAATCAGATATTGAAATCTGCTACATCAATGTCTTTCGTGAGTAAATCGCAACATTATTATCAGTGTGAATCTTGTATCACTTGATTAATCTCTCTTATATGAATCCCATATGAAGTGATGTCTATATCTAATGTGCTTTAGACTATTGAGTGAAACATTGGTATTCTACAATGAAGAGGGGGTGCTTTCATTGTCAATGAAAATCTTGGTATTCATGAAATTGTATCCATAATCCAGCATTTGATTTTGAATCCATAACACCTGTCCACAGCAACTAGATGCAGCTACATATTCTACTTCAGTAGTAGAGTTGGCAACTATAGTTTGCTTCTTACATTGCCATGAGATCAATCTCCTCCTAAGAAATTGACAACCTCCTGTTGTGGATTTCCTGTCTAAACTTGCACCAGCATAGTCACTGTCAGTATAAGCTTCCAAGTCAAATGGTGAGTCCTTAGGATACCAAAGGCCCAATTTAGGTTGACCTTTCAAGTATCTAAAGATTCTCTTCACAGCATGAAGATGTGAAACTTTAGGTGTGACTTGAAATCTTGCACAAGCACATACAACAAACATTATATCAGGCCTAGAAGCTGTTAGATACATCAATGATCCAATCATTGATCTATATAAGTGAACATCAACATCTTCAGCTTCTGCATCTTTGAGCAATGGCTTTGAAGTCTCCATAGGAGTACTTGCTGTCTTCACAGTTGAAAAACCAAACTTCTTCAAAATTTCATCCACATACTTGTCTTGACTGATGAAAATCCCATCATCTTTCTGAGACACTTGTAGTCCTAAGAAGAAGGTAAGCTCACCCATAGTACTCAATCTAGAAATTATTGAGCAATCCAATTTTCTCAAACTCAGTTGCATAGACCCATTCTTAGTAATCCAAAAAATGATATCATCTACAATATTATGAACTGAGTAGAATATTACCTTTGACACTTTAATGAACAAGAGTCTTATCTATCTGGCCTATCTGAAATCATTTCCAATAAATAAGTAGATAGATTCTCATAACCAAGCTCTATTAGCTTTGATGTTAATACCATATAATGTCTTTTTTCCCCCCTAAACCCCCTTAAAAAACTTTATCATGAAACTCTGATCTTCAAATCTAAAGGATGACCGACATAAACTTCCTCTTTAAAACTTGCCATATAGAAATGCACTCTTCACATCCATCTAATACACAACAAAGTCTTTGAATGAGGCATAGGCTAAGAATAGCCTAATTGCTTTCAATCCTGCAAAATGGACAAAAACTCATCATAATCAAATCCCCTCTTTTGAGTTTATCCAGAGCAACAACCTAGCCATGTTTCTTGATTACAATTCCTCTTACATCTTACTTGTTCCGGTACACCCTATTTAGTACCAAACCTGTTGAATTTGAACTGCAGAAGCATCTCTTACATAGCTTCTATCCCAGCTAGGATCTTGGTAATGCTTGAATTTACCTTTTGTCTCTACTGTAATAGATAAACATGCAAACAGACAATTCTAAAAGTCTTTATGGTTGAATTCTCTGTTGCTCTGAACTAAACATACCAGGTTAGTCACATTCTTTAATCATCCTTCTGTTTTAGGTGGCTGAAGATATATCGCCAATGATTTGTACAAATGGATGATCTCTTGTGAAATTCCTGTATTAGGTAGGACTAACAAGGATATGTGTATCCAAATTAGTCATGTCAGCCTTTGCATCAACTCCTTCATCATCATCTGAATAGACAATCTCTTCCAAATTAGGCATGTTTTGTATTCATCGATCACTTCCTAGACTATATTCACCCATTAGCAACATTATTTTCCTATGTCAGCATCATTAACAGTTAAGACTGACATTAATTAATGTGTTAGAGTTGTTGACATTGCTTCCTGCACTTGATTAACTCTTGCTCCTTTGTATTTACACCTCGCTATCTTCATTATCTAGATTCTTTAGCATCCCTTCATTTCCTCTCCCCTGATGGTTTGAATCAGCATCAGGTAAAATCCTTGAACTAGTAAGAGATTTAATGGATCTTGATTCCAAATGGTAGCATAGTAATCATTGTCAGGTACTGTCTTCATTCTTAGATTTTCCTGCATCATCACCATGCTTTGTACATGCACTACCCATTAGAAGAGTCCCCTAACAACAACTGGCCATAATTCATTCATTTTGTTAGAGAATCTATATCAAAAAAGCGCATTTAGTCCACTTCCTGCAATATTAGGTGAATGCCTCACTAAACTTGACACCAGGTTCTACTTCAACTATCCTATTCTACTGTTGAAGTACTCGTGAATGCTTTTACTATTTGTAGAGTATCCTACAAAGAACCCTTGCATCAGCCTTTCCATCAAACTACCTAGGTTGATCTATGGGTATTAAGGATGTAACAGGACACCCAAATGGTCATGCAAAAAGCATAAGTGTAGGTTTTCTACCTGAAAAAGTTTATAAGGGGGCTTGTTTGTGAGGCTTAATTACTAATACCCAATTTTGTACATAACAACAGTATTACTGCTTCAAGCCACAAGGTGTGAAGGTAACTTTGAATCATCTTATGCATAGTCCTAGCAGCCTCTATTAGTGTACTATTTTTCCTTTCTTCTATCAATTTTGTTGTGGAGTCCCTAGCAACACTAAATTCCTCTTAACCCTTCATTTTACAACTGATTCATGACATTCATTCTTGAATTCATCCCATTGTCCACACTAATTACTTTCACCTTAAGGTCTATTTGAATTTTCTAAGCCAGTTATGAATGTTTTAAGGATCTCACTAGTTTCATACTTAGTGCTAAAAAGAGAAACCCAACTAAACCTACAATAAGTCATCTGTAACAACTAGGCATAACGGAACATTTCAATGTAGACTCTTACAAAAGTTGGTCCCAAACAAATCCATATGCAACATTTGTAAATGGATTGGCTAATTAGCTTACATCTTGGTCTTACAAGAGTCGTTTATGTTGCTTTCCTATCTGACAAGCAACACATGTATGATTATTTTTCAAAAATCTTAAATGTAAAACTCTTACAAGGTTACCGCCTTACTATTTGTTCATAGTTTTGAAATTTATATGTCCAAGCCTCCTATGCCATAGATTAGATTCATCTAATGTGGCCTTTGCAAAGAGACAAGTTAGACCTCCTAAAGGAACAATATTCTTTAAATCAACATGTAACACCCCCATATTTGACATATAGCAGCGGAAGCTAATCTGGGGTATTACTTCATGGATCAATAGACATAATCATAGAAAACGACTCAAAAGAGACGTTTTGGAAAATTTAGTTATCATTCAATATCATATCAGAGTTTTACAAAGGAGGTCCCAAAATCTAGAAACATAAAGTTTGAATGATAACAGTTTAGCCATCTTTAAGTCCGTGCCACTCCGTGCCATAGGTTGCTCAATTACCTGAGATAAACATGCTAAAAGGGTCAACACAAAGGTTGAGTGAAATTCATAGGTTTTCAGTTATAATAGTTGAGTACAAGTTCAATAGTGGGTTACGTTGTTATACACCCATAAGTGTAATAATTGCAATGAGTACAATTATTATGGAAAATAGTGTTATTGCCCTAAGCTCATGACATCAATACGTTAACATGGAAATCACCTTAGTGACATTAGTGAGGAACAAATGTCCTCGTGGAAAGGTAACTTGCCAAAGTTACCCATTATAATCAAATATAGTGCTATTGGTACCAGAAAGTATAGGTACACCAACGGGAGTCGTCACACCCCGATAGATCTATCCACAATATTCGCGTTCACTCTCAAGTGACTAATGGTTCATGATTAAGAAATATTGGCAGTGGAAGGTACTTAGGTAATAATATATTTGGCATACAGTTGGAAAAACACTTGCATTCATGGTTAAGCATGTATCCCCCTCGCGGATTTATAAAACATTCAAAAGATTGAAATGCGAGGCTATGAACTCACCTTAACAGGGGAAATCTGATTGATGGCAAAAGTATATCAAGTGAAATGCGTCCGTATGGTAGTACGATGTTATCTACCCGAACGGGGAAAACCAGTATATCAAATAAAAGTAACGGCCTTATCACACAACCTAAGGGTAATATATCAAGTCTTAGTGTGATGGTTTATGTTTCAAAACTTCATAAAGTATTACTTTGATTTATTAATTTATGGAAATATTGTATCACTGTTCGGGCTATCATAATCCAGAGGCCATGTAGTATCGTTTGAGGAGCCAGGGCACTTTAAATCGTAAACCCATCAAACTCGTCAAAACAAATACCCAAATGGAACCCCTCACATGAAATTCCCTAGTAACGTGACACGATAAGATTTTAAGTTTCTTCAAAAGCTAGTTGATGATAAATTATGTTAAATATATAACGTAATTGATTTATAATGCGTCGATCGATGATTAATAACGATAAATGTGCTGGGTTTTAATAAAATAGAGTTTTGTAATATTAATGTATATTTTTATAATTTATATAGAAATATTATATTTTATATTTTTAAGTTTACAAAAATGGCAATATATACCCTTGATTTATAAACTTTTACAAGTTTAGTCCTTTATATAATAAAGTATATATAATTTAAACCTTTAACTTTGAAACTTGGCAAGATAGGTTTTTATAGTTATAACTTTACAATAATAACATTTTTAGCCCCTTTATAAAATTCAAAAAGTTACGATATACACCCCTATGCATGAAAATATTTGCAAATTAAGTTCAAAAAGCCATGTAAGCTTATTTTAGGGTTCCAGATGATATTTGCAGGTTAGAGCTTATTAGAATAAGCAAAATTAAGATGTTCTAACGTAACAAAAGTTTAGAAAAAGGATTCGTTACCTAGAAAATCAAATTTTAGGGTTTTAATCAAAAAACGCATGGATTTGAGGATTCAAGCTTTAACAAGAGTTCATATATGAATATAAAGAGTATTAAGAACAGTCTAATTACAGATTATAAGCGTATTGAACAAGATATTGATGCTTGGATAATTTTGGTGGTACTTGAGCAAAAATGGTTCCAAATATGGGGTTTTGCCAGCTTTATACGCCTAAGTAACGTCTTCAAGGTCTCCTTTTGCTTGATTCTTATATTCTATTCTGACTTAGGGAACTTCACTTGATGCATTATATATATATTATGGTTTGAGTTAGACTCCATTGGTTGTATAAGGATGAAATTTGGGGAATATTTAAAGAGGGTGTATGTTTTCATGGCTTATATATTGCTTTGAAAGCCTTTGAGCCTAAGATTCCTTGTTCATCCATAGTGTCCTAGCCTAGATGGAAGAACACAAAGGAGGCTAAGATGGTGAGGTATGATAGCTAGAAAAAATAGCAAGGCAAGGGGGAAGGTTGTTGGCAAAGGGGGTTTCTGAAGGTTCGGTTCGGCTAGAAAGGGTGCCAAGGAGGTGACAATGAGGACCATGGAGCTTAAGGGTGGGGTGATAGATGTGCTTTTAAGCTGTCTTGGTGGATGTAATAGGTTGGATGTCATATTAGAGGATGCTCATGGTTCTTTGTATGGTTTGAAAATGGGATAAAAATGAAGTAAAATGGCCAGGTTGGTTTAGGGTTACGGGTTTAGGATTTTTGGTTTTAAATCGATTAAGTCTAAAGGAAGCGCGAGAGCTAATTACAACCCGAATATATTCAACACATTGGGTGTTGAGGCGCCTTACAGTGTTAGGATATAATTCTTTTTAAGTGTTTAGGATTATAGTTAAGGGCTGTAAGTTGGTTTTAGGTTTAAGGGTTTGTTTTAGGTAATAAAAAGTGAAATAGGATATTAGGGTTCATTTAGGTTGATAGGTTTTTAATTAAGGGTTTAAAAGATGAAATTATGGGTTTAGATTTACGGGGTGTTTTAAAAGTCATGTATTAAGTGCTTGTACCTTGTGTTAAAGTGGTGGTAAAGTTTAAACATGGTTTAGGAGCTTAAATGAAAACTAATTAAGTTTTTAGGCATGATTAGCTTATACATTGTACTTTAAAAAGTTGTAACTTGATTCAAGAGGGAAAAGATATTCAAATGTTGTGTATTGATATTCGTAACACATGCTTTAGAGGCTTGCTATTCATTTTATATGTATACATTACATATAATTAGGGTTTTGATGTAAACGTTAACGTTTAATGCTTGTTTTGATATAACGTTTTGAAAAGTACATTAAATGAATAATGTACTTGGTAAAAATGATATTAAGGTATAGACTTGACATATTAGGATGTTTACATGATATAAACATAGATATAGATGGCATTGGTTGAGGTTGCGGGAGCTCGTTTACTTTAGAAATGCAAGTTACATTGCATAATGAGATAAATATAAAAAATTCCGTTAAAAAGAGTTGTAATTAAAGTGGCAAAAACTATCAATGTTGTCTAATTTAATAGATGGAAATACGGTGCATCTAATTTAATAGATGGATAATTACAATTTGATGAAATTTAACGGTTTTCATATATGAAGATTTAGATGGATGCAGATGATGTTTAAAAATAGATGTGGGAATACTTTTGCACTAATTGATCTTTCGCTTTCCCAAGAAAATTCTGGTTACATTTTGGCAATGAGAATTACTCATTTAGAGTTCCACTTACTTTGACCTATAGAATACGACTTTGTTTCGGTTGCTTGACTTCTCGATCCATATCTCCAACTGGTTCATCACAAAGTTGAGTTTTGTCATTTGAGTCGAAGCTCAATACTATTTGGAATGACAAAGGGATTACACTAGGTCATATAACATTTACAAATCTTATTAATTAATTAAACGAAAAAGGTCAACTAATGGACAATTACCAACCACGACTCCACCGAGCACTTCAGGAAGCTCTAAATTTCATATTATTGCCGACCATGCATTTTTCCAGTCCGTCAAACGTATTTTGAAAGGTCTAATGTACCCGAGGGTTAAGGTTGCCCCTCCTCCGTTTTTCTGAATCGGATGTACACCTATAACGAGGTGCGCACTCTTTAAATACATAACCACGCAATCTCCAACTTGCGAAAATTCTAAAGGCTTCACTTATAATTTGGCATAAACTTCTCTGCCGTCTCTCTAGCAGCTTGCAAGCGTTGTCGAATTTGCAGCTATCTTTTGCCAGTGGGTTTCATGTGAATTATTTTTTGGTCCCGTAAGTTGAACATCTCTAACTTCGGCCCAGCAAACAGGTGATCTGCACTTAAACCATAAGTGCCTCAAAATGTGTTGACTAATACTGGCATGAATAACTGTTTTGTAAGAAAATTCTAATCTAATTTGTTAAGTGTTTTTTTTTCTCTTATTTCTCCATTTTTTTTCCCGTCCTTTTATCCCCCAAAATCTATAACACAGCCTCGAAAGCATTCCTTTAAGTTTTTGGATGGTTCTTTCACTTATGTCCATCAGTTTTGGGATGATATGGCTGTAATCAATTGTCAATTAGAGTAACCTAAAGCATACTACCATGAAATTTCCAGAATCTGATGTTGAAATGATGTGCACGATCCCGAGGAATATAGATATTGAGCACAGCCATGTCGGGAGACTATATCTATAATTAAAAAACCTTGTAAGGATTTCCATACATATCTGTCTCTCTCTCGGGAGTGGCTGAAATGTGTCGAATTTAGTTAGGGGCGATCGATAATGACCCAGAGTGTGTCATGTCTGTTAGAGATTTTGGTACGTTTTAAGTGAAGAAAACAATTTTTTATTTACTCCCACGATTCCAAATAGGAACTCTGGTTGTACTAGTAAGCCTGGATGGATTCTGACCTCTGCCTTGCCATTAAAACTCTAGAAACTTTCTAAACATTTGCACACAAACTCCAACTATGCATGCCTTCCAGATAGTGCCACCAATAGAGTTTCTTTAACATCCTGATACATCTTGACAGACCACTGGTTGAATGGAATACTTCGATTTATGGACTCATACATGATCAGAGTCTCTCAGATTACCAAATATTGCTAACCAACTTTGATTCTATGACACATCGGTTCCATCAAGGACTATTTCAACTTATTTAGTCCTATGATTCCTTCGTAAGTTATTCAGCCTTGATGTTTTCTTCTTTTAGTGCTTCAGTTTTAGAGCTTTGAGAATTTGTGAGGGAAAGTATTGGATTAATAGGTCATAACTAATATCGTAACCTCGAGTGGTTTTGGTTACGTATTCCTGTGTCCGGCTTAAAGGCATCTGCTACGACATTTTATTTTTTTTTAGTAGTTTTTTTTTTTTTTTTTGGTGGATTTTATTTTTACTTTTTTATTTAATTTTTTTTTTTTATAATAAGGGATGAGCCTTTCCAGGATGGTAGCAAATTTTACAATCGTAATCTCTGCAAGCAATTCTAGCCAAGCGTTTTGTCTCATGTATCAACTCTTTCTGATCCAAGGGGTATGATGAAGACTTTTATGATCAGTGAACACAATACATTTGGTGCCATACAGATAGTGTCTCCAAATTTTAAGAGCGAACACTACTGCCCCTAATTTGAGATCATGAGTGGTATAGTTTTCTCATTATTCAAAAGATGTTCGGGATGCCATAGCAATAACCTTCCTCCTCTTTGCATTAACACTGCATCCAGACCTTGATGGGATGCATCACAGTAAACAACAAAATCGTCATTTCCTTCCTTCTATAAATGCTAAGATTGGAATCTTCACATAGCTTCATGATTTATGCATTTGGAAAGCCGACTCTTGTTCTTTTCCCCAGATTTACTTTTTGTTTTTCTAGGTTAATTCAGTCAAAGACTTTGCAATCTTTAGGAAATCTTTGATAAATCTCTGATAATAACCGGCGAGTCCTAAGAATTAACGTATTTCTGTGGGTGTAGTAGGAGATGTCCAATTCTTAACTGCTTCAATCTTACCGGGGTCAACATGAAGTCCTTGACTATCAATTAAGTGTCCAAGAAATTGCAACGATACGCATCCAGAAATCACACTTGGAGAACTGGCGATACAACTTTCTCTTTTCTTTATAATTCTAGGATAAATCTTAGATTGAATTTGGTGCCTCATCTTCTTGTTACGAGAGAAGATGATAATATCATCGAAGAACACTAATATAAAATTTTTTCAAAGCATTATTCACATACGATTTCATGAGATCCTTGAAATACTGCCAGCGCGTTAGTTAAACCAAAAGGCATCAACTTGAAATTTATAGTGTTTCGTACCTCGTTCTGGAAGGCAGTCTTGGCAATATCTTCATCCTTTGACTCCAATAAGTTGATGAAATGCTAGATCATAAGAGTCAACCTTCGAGTAGATCACTCGAACCTAAAAGTTTGTCAAATAAGTCATCAATCCAGGTAATGGTTAAACAATTATTTACAGTAATTTTAGTCAACTCCCCCAGTAATCGATACACATTCTGAAAGAACCGTCTTTCCTTTTTGACAAATAAGACATAGCTCTCTCTCCCCAAGGCGAAGTTACTTGGTCGGATAAAAATCTCGGATCTGACTAACTCATAAAGGTTGGTTAGATAGTTCCTCATTTTAAAGGATCTAATCTATAAGGTGGCTCGCTACCGTGGCCCTCCAGTGAATTAGATTGATTTGGAATTATACTTGGCGAACGGGAGGAAGGCCAGGTAGATCTTCAGGAAAAACTTTTGGAAATTCTCTGACTACTGGGATATCCTTCTAGCTTTTCTCGTTCTGACTTCCTTTTCCATTACTTGGATTGACGAAAACTTGACAACTCGGGATATAAATCTTTCCGGTTTTTTATACAGGATATTAAGATTTAGTTGTGGTTTTACTTTTGGTCACCTCGATTGATCAAAGTTTCATCATTAATTGTGATTATGGATTACTTTCTCGACATTAAATAATTCTAGCATGAAAATTGTATAACCAATCCATACCATGAACGACGTCAAAACTTAAAATCTAAAAAAACTAACGGTGCTATACTATACTAAGACTTTTGCGATTTTGATTGTCATAATATAAATTTTTGAAAGGTGGTTTTAGCAATGGTCAGAATTGCCATCCACCCAGTAAGTAGGGTCGCCCCAAGTATCCCGGATAACATGTTTGTGCTACAATGATTTCCCGTCAACCATTTTTAATATGTAAAAGGTAATCTATAGTAATGGGTGGAATAATAGCTTAGAGCAAGAGATATGATACGAAGCTTTTAATCTGCTCCATAACAAATAATCCTCTAGCTAGATTTTGGTTTATAAGGAACATACACGTAACTAAGTTCGGTTTCATGGTGACATTCCTATTCCCTCAACATGTAGGCTCATCTATGGGCAATGTTTTTGGTGGTCTTCTCCTGCACTGATGCATAAAACCTTTCTCTCCACATGCAGACAAGTAACTTTCCACTGCTCGCAGATTACTTCCAGTAGCCTCCACCCCTTGTTTCTTCTATCTCTGCAGTTTCTTGGTCGATTGACCACCTGTTACAAGTATTAACACCTTAACAGTGCAAGGTCTTGTGTGATGCAGAGTGCATTTCTTACACAAGGGACGGTTTCCAATATACCCATTGTTTTCAGTTGGGGTGACAGCATAAGACCTGAAGGTTTCTTGTCTTCTGTTCTATTGTGGTTGGTGATTATTGTAGCGGTTGTTGGTGTTGGTGTTACGGGAGTTGTTGTTATTGAAAGTTCTTATGTCGTCAAACTTTCGTTTGTGATCACTTGATACTTGCACCGGGGTATGCTTTGTTACCTGATCCATTAGCCTTTAGGCTATGTTAATGGCTTCCTTTAGAGTTTGAGGTTTAGAGGCGGTAACATTCCCTCATACTTCGCGGCTAATCCCTGCGATGAAAACTTCCATCATTTCTCAGAATCTGGCACCACAATGGGACATAAGTTGCCAATTCCCTGGAATCATCTCATATATGTCCCTGAGATCATTCCCCCTTGACAGTCAGATGGTAAAAATACGTCTACCTCTTCAGGACCTAAGTTCGGTGGACAATAACTTCTTTAGTAACAGCTTCTTTGAATACCAACCCAGTAATCTTGTAAGCATCTTCTATCCTAATAGTTTTGAGCAAAAGAATTCCACCAGATAGAGGCTTCCCTCAGTTAAAGTAACCAGTAGCAAACTTCACCTTGCAGTCTTCCGGACAGTTGTCTAGCGGGAAAAACAACTGATCCAGTATCGCTCAAACACCAAGCGGATAATCCAACAGCCGGCTTCCCCCCCCCCCTCCCGTACCATTGAAATTGATAATGGTGGAGGTTGGCAGCTCATAACTCTTTATAGCTACAACTTATTTTTGCTACAGAAGCTTCCTCTTTCTTTACTGTGTTTCTATTGGTATTGTCAGCATTTGCCATTGTTTTGAAAGCTTGTGCTTTCAAAAGATATGGCAACACTATCAGCAACTAGTTTTCCTAATGGCAGCCTAGTCATGGCTGGTGCTTTCAGATGTTTGACGGAAAGGGAGAAAAGACCTTTTGGGAGGCATCTAATCAACAAAGAAACACTTAATAAGAATGAAATCACAATTCATTTTCCTAGAAATGCTTAAGTTTCAAAAATAAACATGTCAAAATAAGATATCATAGAAAATTCAAAGATAATTCTATCAAATAAGTATCCTATGATTTATTTAGAAGATCACTGGTTGATTCATAATGATGAAGACGGAGATGAATATAGGACAACAGTATGAATAAGAAACGGGATCAACATTAAATTATATCTGAAACGACTTGCCTTTGTACTAAACATATCAAAATTTGACGAAATTATTGTTAATTATAACACAACATCCCGTGGCAGTTTAAAAGCTATAACTAGTATCTAATCCTAGAGTCCTATGGTCCTTCCTGGCTGTTCTGAGTTTCATAGATTGCATTCCAGAAGGTTTCCTTGTCATGCTTGGTTACGATCCTGGATTATCTTTGATGATTTAGTTCTAGATTAGAATCCAGAAGCGAGCCATAGCAATCTTGCTAAATTCCCATTTGCTTTCTTTGACGTTTAGCAATTTTGAGTACATAACTCTTCACTGGAGTTCAGTTTCTAGATTGTCAAAATCTTGTTGTATGATCACCCGACCATTTCCGAGACCTTCTATTTTGTCTTCTATGTACTCAATGCGGTCGAGATAAAGTTCATCTAGGTGATTCAAAATTTCCTCAATTTGCTTCTCGTGACGTTCCAGACTTGTCTTACAAGATCTTTCTCCTATCTCAAATGCTTAAGGTAGGGCAGAAGTACCATTTCACTCATTCTTAAGTGGCAATAATTCCTCAGAAAGAAAGAATTCTTGAGGATTAAACATTGGAGATAGCATTAAAGATGGAGGCACAATAGTTGGTGATGGAATAGGTGATTCTTTAGCATAGTATGCATGCATGACCTTCATATAGGGGTCATCATGAAAAAGTAAAAGAGTTGGTGAAGCCAATGGAACTAAACCAAAAGAGTTATTTGAAGAGCTAGAATAGTTTTTCCTGGTGAACCTGAGACATATTCCGGGGGAACCCGGGATATAATCAGAAAGTTAGAGGAAAAAAACATCCTCAATAATGAGAAGAGGGTGGCCTGTAGAAGACCATGCTCTGTTAACAACCCAGTGGTAAATAACATAAGTTATTTATATAATAGTATAATAGTTATGTACTTTACATACTATTCCGGAAGATGTTCGTATCACGGAGGACCTTTTCTTGATGAAAAATGAAAAGTAGTTATAAGTTAAGGTTTCAACCTTTTGTTCTCTATAACCTTAGGCTCTGATAACCAATCTATAACACCCCTATTGTTTTTGACATAAAAGTCAGCCGGAAACTAATCTGAGGTATTATTCATAGTACAACATTCATAATCATCAGAAAACACTCCAAAGAACATTTTTAAAGATAAGTTATCATTCATTATTTCTATCAGAGTTTTTACAAACAAGGTCCCAAAAATCATCTATCTCGTAAATCTAGGGTTTGGGTGGCATAAACATAAAGTTTGAATGATAACATTTAAGCCATCTCTTTCAAGTCCCGTGCACCAACTCCGTGCCATAAGTTGCTCAAATACCCGAGAAAAACATGCTTAAAAAGGTCAACCAAAGTTTGATGAAATTCCATATGGTTTATAGTTAAAACAGTTTTGAATACAAGTTCAATAGTGGGTTACTTTGTTATACACCCATAGTTTGTAATAATTGTATTGCATTTACAATTATCACATGGGAAATAATCGAATACAGTTATCAAGGTGGTAATAATTGTAACACACACAATTATCATAGAAAAACAATACATTTGTATTATTTTCCCCTAAGCTCATGACTCAATACTTAACATGGAAATCACCGTAGTTGACATTGTTTGAAGGAACAAAATGTCCCCCTAGAAAAGTAAACTTGCCAAGGTTAACCAATAAGTCAAATATAGTCTTATTTGGTACCAAAATATAGGCGACAACCAAAACAAAAGAAACAAAAAAACAAAAGATAAACACAACATACAAAACCACAACAAAAATCAAAACAGCACCAAAAACAAAAAATAACAAACATAACAACACAAATCAAAGAAACCACAAAAACTACAAATGAAAAAAACAAAAACAAACAAAAACAACGAAAAACAAAAAAACACACAAAACCCATAACACTAAAAACACCTAAACAAAAAAAAAATAAAAACATCAAAACACCACAAAACACACACCAAATCCAGCAAAAATAAAACCAAAAATAAACAACACTCTCACACAAAAAACACAAAAACAAATACAACAAAACATAATAATCAAAAAAACAACCAAGCCACCCACAACGATATTGACTTCACACCCCGAAAGATTCTATCCACTATAATCACGATACACTATCTCAATTACTAATGTATTTTAACATGATTAAGAAAATAATAGCAGTGGAAAGGTACTTCAGCCAATAATAAAACTGGCATACCAGTTTTGGGGAAAAAAAAAAACTTGCAATTCCATGGTTTTAAAAAATCATTTATCATCCCCTCGCTGGGTTTATAAAGTAATTCAAAATATTTTAAAATGCGAGGCTATGAACACATCATTAGGTTGTTAGGTATTTGTGAATTCACCCCACTCTAACTCTCAAACCTTAAAAGTACAAGGGAAAATCTGATTGATGGCAAAAGTATATAAATTGAAAGTAACGGCAATCGTCACGTTACCTGGGTTAATATGTCAAGTATTAGTGTGAGTGGTTTCTGTATCAAAACTTATATAAAGTTTAAACGTATTACTTTGATTTATTAATTTATGGAAATATTTTATCACTGTTCGTATCGGCCAGGCCATAATTCAAGGTCATTGTATTAAACAGTTTGAGGAGCCGAGACATTTAAATCGAAATCCAGCAAACTCGTCAAAACAGTTAAACCACAAATGAAACTCCCACATGAAGCTCCCTAGTAACTTTATACGATAATATTTGTAAGTTTCTTAAAAAGTTAGTCGATGATAAATTACGATAAAATATAACGTAATAGTTTTATAATACGCCGATTTATTGAATAATAATGATAAATGTGTCGTGTTTTAAAATAAAATCGAGTTTTTAAAAATATTAATAAATAATTTTTAAAATTTATATAAAAATAATATAATTTAATATTTTCCAAGTTTTTGCAAAAATGGAAAAATATACCCTTGATTTATAAACTTTCCAAGTTTAGTCCTTTATATAAAAGTATATATAATTTAAAACCGTTTGACTTTAGAACTTGGTACAAAGGTCCTTAAATTATATAACTCTTTAGGAATAATGACATTTCATCCCGTTTAGTTATAAATTTCCAGAAAGTTACGATAATATACCACCTTGCATAGAAATAATTTACAAATCAAGTCCAAAAGCCATGCAAGCTTAATTTTAGGGTTTCCAAATGATATTTGCAGTTATAGCTTATTAGAAATAAGCAATAATAAGAAGTTGTAAACTAACAAAAGTTTAGAAAAAGGATTCGTTAGCTAGAAAAAAACAACACATGTCCGTATTTAAGGGTTTTAAATAAAGAAAAACGCATGTTTTGATGATTACAAGGGCTTTAACAAGAGTTCATAATATGATCTTAAGAGTATTATGAACATTAAATACAGATTATAAAAGCATATTAAACAAGATTTTGAGCTTACTCTTGACTAAATGCGTCGAAATGGTTGGGGTTTTCCCGGGTTCGTTCGCCATACCGACATCAAATGGCTTTCCTTTTTCATAATTCTTGGCTTCTATTCTGAGCTTAGGGACTTCACTTGATCCTTCTTGGTCTGAGTTTAAGACTCCATTGTTGTATATGATGAAATTTGAGGTGTGATTGAAAGAGGGTGTATGTTTCGGCTTATATAGTGCTTGAAGCCTTTGTGCCTAAGTTTTCTTATTTGCTTAGTGTCCTAGCTAGATGAAGTGACTAAGGGAGGCTAGATGGTGAGTATGATGATCACTAAAAAATAGCTAGGCAAGGTGAAAGGGTGTTTGAGGGGTTTATGAAGGTTTAGTTATAAAAGGGTGACAAGGCCACTCTTTCGACAACGCCGTTCTGCTGTGGAGTCCTTGGAACTGTCTTTTGGTGAAAAATGCCGACACGTTCATAATATGCAGTCAAATCTTTATTGACAAATTCTGTGCCATTATCGGTACGGATGTATCTAATAGTTTTGTTGAGACCGACTTGTATTTGCTTCAGAAATTTGATGACGACCTCTGGGGTTTCATCTTTCGATCTCAAAAACTTAACCCAAGTAAACCGAGAATAATCATCAACGATGACTAAGATGTATTTCTTCCCATTAATTGTTTGCACTCGCATCGGTCCACATAAATCCATATGAAGGGTATTAAGAACTTCCAAGTTGGTGTTTTTGGTTTTGGGTTTGTGGGTATGCTTTTTGCTCTTTCCTAGTTGACATGCAGAGCAAAGATGATCTTTCTCAAACTTCAATCTAGGTAAACCTCTGACTAAGTCCTTTCTTGCAAGGTCATTAATGGTACCGAAGTTCAAGTGGTTTAAACGACGATGCCATAACCATGATTTGTTCTTGGAGGCCTTAGACAACAGGAAAATGGGAGAGGACTTCATCATGTCTTCAACCGAGATAGTGTACAAATTAGAACTGCGAGAGCCTTTAATTAATTCAACACCATCCGTATCTCGAACATAACATGAATGTTTCCTGAATGTAACTTCCAAATCAGAGTCGCAAAATTGTCCGACCAAGAACAGATTGAGTCCTAGTCCTTCCACATAGTATACCCTGAAGATTACACTGTCACCAATCACATAATCTCCATAACCCATAATAGCACCAAAGTGGTCATTCCCAAATCTAACTGTCCTGATGAACTTTTTCATGAAATTCCTGAGCCGTGAGCGATCCCCCGTCATATGTTTTGAACAGCCTGAGTCCAAATACCAAAGGACGATCTGTACGACCTGCATTTGAAAACAGACGAAGATGGAGAGTTTGGAAAGTTGGATCCCCAATTTTGGTTGGGTTCCTGTTGGTTAGCACAAGTAATGGCCTGATTCTCGTTTTGCTTAGCAGGTGCTACTTTGGGTTTAGTGAGCCTAGTTAAAGGGCACTGTTCTCCTAAAGTGAATATTCTGCCCGTGGGTCTCCATTGATGACCAACACTGGTAAGCACTTTGCCTGTGGGTTTCCATACTTGCCTAACTTGCTTAGGTTTCCAAACTTGCTTAACTTTGCGCACAACATTATGAATATTATGAATAAAGGGGGATGTCTTAACGGATTTCAAATAATCAACCACGCACACATCATGATTTGCAGAAATTAAACATTTGTTACATGTTTGGCAAACAGAATCAGAATTCAAATTAATTACAGTACACTTAGAGCTACTACTAGAATCAACACGATTCGTGGTTCTTAAGTTAGACTTATTTATCCTAGGGTGTTCTTCTACTTTCTTCTTGTTGACACCTTTAGCTGGCGAGATCCTATTTTTCTTGGTATTGCTCCTAGGCTGTGATCCGCTAGCATTGGTGCAACAGTTTACTCCTGTAGAAGGAGGCACAGGGACATTAGTCTTCTGAGTGTTCAGTTGCTCTACATGTTTGTGTGTGTTACTATTTGACGTGTCACATTGTTCTTCAAAAGTAACTTGCTTTTTCCTAATTACAGAGATAGGAGCATGCTTTTTTATCTCGTTGGTTAAAGGCTTTCGGACAAGTGCCAATTGCATATTCTAAGAGTTCTTGAGAGTGTTTGGTGTAAAGGCAAGTAGATGCAAGTGATCTATCAAATGGTCTTTCAACCTTAGCTTCCTCTACTATCTCGCGAAGGGTTTCTACACTTTCCTTAAGATGTTTGAGATAATGTAGATGAACTTCCCTGTTGTTCCTATTGTGAGGGGGAATTGGTTCAACATCTATAGCATACCTACCGGGTGCAAGAACTCTTGGTTTTACAGACTCCATAGTGTTGCATTTCAGATTTTCATGTATTTGGGCTTTTAGATTCTCATTTTCAGTTAGCAAGGCCGTTGTCTGTTCTATATGCTTAGCACGCGTGATCTTAATAGAATCGTACAATTCCTTGTAATGTTGTTTAACTTTTTCATTCTCTGCCCTAAAAAGCTCATTTTGTTCTTGAAGAACAGTGACTTTTTCAGTTAATTGAGTGATCTGAAAATCTAAGGTCCTGAAATCAAGAGTATGGTCTGCTTCACTACGGGTCTCTTTCAATTGAGAGATTTGCGTTCTCAATTTTTTGATGGCGTTGTCCTTTCCTTGAATGGAAGCTTTCATTTTTCCGATTACAAAGACTGAGTCAAAATCAGGAGTATCTCGAGCGAGTAGAGATGGGTTGTTTCCAAAACTTTCTTTAAGGTTTTGATACTTTAATTGTAAATTTAAGTGATTAACCTCAAGATTGGAAAAACGTTTTACTAATTCAGTATGATCATCTTTTTTAACCTTATCTCATAATTTAGAAAGCTCTACTTCAAGTTCTAGACAACGTGTTTGAACAATGGTGTGGGCTTCATGCATTTCAGTCAATCTAGATACAGTAAGCTCAGAATTCGTTGCAATATAAAACACTTCTTTGGACAAGCAATCAGCAATTAAGTTATCATTTGCAATAAGAAGATTTTTCCGCTCAATCTCATCATGCTTCCTATTTACAATATTTTGGTCAACTTCAGCTTCCAACTCTTCAAAAATGTCTTTCATTTCTTTAATTTCTTTAGTTAAAGCCTTTTGAATTCCCTTAAAATATTCTTTAAGTGTTTTGAAAAATGGAATGACCTCAGTGAGGTAACATTCCTTGGTTTGTTCAAAACCCCTTTCCCCTTCAGTGAGCCTGGTTGGTGTAATTCTCTTTTTACAGGTTTTCTTAAATTCCAAAAAAAGTTGTATAAGTGCAAAAATATTAATTTTCACTTGACTTTTTGTTGGAAGCACTCCAGGGACAAGCGTTTCAGGTGTATTTGGTGGATACACCGTCAATGCTTTGATTGGTCTTGAGGCGGTGGTCTGGTTTTTGAGAGCTTCTTCTTTCATCTTTATGAGATCTTGAGACCAAAATATTTGCTCAAGGGTCAACTGCTTCTGTGGTATGAAAGTCACTAAATAATTCTCTTTCGAGTAATCAGGTGGTGCAATCTTAACCTTATGAGTCACAAACTCAGGGTCTTTCATTTTGTCATTTATTTTCCTCCTAGTGATCTCATCTATCTCTAGGGTATCCTTAGTGTTGTCCACTAAAGCCGAGACATGATTGTTTTTGATAATTTCATAACCATTATATAGAGCAGGCTGAACTTGAATTGCACTCGTGAGGCATAAAAGGTTCTTGTAGCCAATAGCTACCTTATTCTGTTCATTATAATAGGGCTTTGGTTTACACAACATGTTAACGGTTTGAAGAGACTGGTCTTGTTTGTATAATTTATTCTCGACCTTTTCTTTATAAGCTTTCATGTCCAAAAATTCTTTAAGGTATTTGTTTTCTTTCTGTTTAAAATCCTTTTTCAAAGACGTAACTTCTTCTACCATTGACTTGTTATGGTTGATGGTAGAAGCAAGTTGCATTTTTCAAATTTTCTTACTTAATATTACGGTCAGTGATAACTATTATCAATTGTTCATCAATCTTTTGTTCTCTTTCCGTTAATTCAAACTTGGCCCGTCTTTCATACAGTTTAACTTGTTCCTTATATGTTGCAAGTTTAGCAGTTAATGAATTATCAACTACTGTGTTCCGTGTTATGTCAGAGACAGATTGGGCATGCGATTCATGCATATCATTAAATATCATCATGTATACATCATTTTGAACAGAAGATACATTACTTTGTATAACTGGCACTGCGTTGTCCTTTACATACTGTTCATACGGAATCATATTACTATCACTCGTATAATTAGCATGTAAATCAACAACGTAGTTTGGTTGTACATCGTCATGCATC